>VOPJ01010803.1:0-22598 GCA_014673585.1 Semibalanus balanoides
CGCCAGTCAGACCTTCCCGCTCTGACCAGGGCCCGGCTCTCGGCAGGCGGCATCGACACACACACGCACATGCAGCTGCCGTTCATGGGCACGGCGGCCATTGACGACTTCTACTGGGGCACGCGGGCGGCGCTGGCCGGCGGCACCACCATGATCCTCGACTTCGTGCTGCCTCAGCGCGGCGAGTCGCTGCTGGCTGCCTACGCCAAGTGGCGCAGCTGGGCCGACGAGAAGGTCTGCTGCGACTACGGCTTCCACGTGGGGGTCACCTGGTGGTCAGAGCAGGTGAGGCAGGGGGTCACCTGGTGGTCAGAGCAGGTGAGACAGGGGGTCATCTGGTGGTCAGAGCAGGTGAGGCAGGGGGTCACCTGGTGGTCAGAGCAGGTGAGGCAGGTGACCTGGTGGTCGGCGAAGATGAGGCAGGGGCGTCACATGGCGGTCATAGGAGAGAGGAGGGGGCGTCACATGGTGGTCATAGGAGAGAGGCAGGGGCGTCACATGGTGGTCACAGGAGTGAGGAATGGGCGTCACATGGTGGTTACAGGAGAGAGACAGGGGCGTCACATGGTGGTCATAGGAGAGAGGCAGGGACGTCACATGGTGGTCATAGGAGAGAGGCAGCGGCGTCACATGGTGGTCACAGGGGAGAGAGGCAGGGGTGGCCAGGGATAGCTGCGAGCTGAGTGGAAGGACAATGGGCTTGGACGAAGATCACTTTGCGTCGATATGGCTCACCAAAAAATCTGACTTAACCACAGGCAAATACCGCACAGCAAAGCAGATAAGATAGGATAATCCGATATGTTGTTTTTTGCTTTCTAACATTAATACACCATTGTGACGTTATTGTGCCCGTGTATTGGGCGTCATATAACGGTGACAGCAGCGCCGTCCGTAACACCGTGACAGCAGCGCCGTCCGTAACACCGTGACAGCAGCGCCGTCCGTAAAGCAGCAGCGCCGGGTCGCGTTAACACCGTGAATAGCAGCGCCGTCCGTAACACCGTGACAGCAGCGCCGTCCGTAACACCGTGACAGCAGCGCCGTCCGTAACACCCAGTCATCACATTCTCTGTGTTCACAGGTGAAGCAGGAAATGGCGCAGCTAGTCGCAGAAAGCGGAGTCAACTCCTTCAAGATGTTCATGGCTTACAAGGATACATGGCAGCTGCTGGATGAAGACATGCTGAAGGCTTTCGTTCAGTGCAAGACGATCGGAGCTCTGGCGCAGGTTCATGCTGAAAACGGAGACGTCATTAAAGAGGTATGTCGTCTGATCAACAGCAACAATCATGGGTGTAACTTTGTATGTGGTCGGTGTTGAAAGCTCCACACCAACTTATTGTTTGATAGATGCAATTTTTGATCATTCAAGGGGCTTTTTTGGGGTCGTGTGTACATGTAGACTGTCTGTTTCTATATACAAACAGATTTTTGCACCATTTAAAAGACGAATGGGGGAAATTGGGGAAATCAAAAGAAAAAATCGTTCACATCAATGACAATCCACACCAACTTTGAAAACGTTTCTACGCCCATGGCAATAATGGAAAACAAACCGGCGGAATTTATATACACATTTCTGTAGATACAAAACAAAACGCGACTTGCTTTCCCATCATGATGGTCAGGTGCTATGCCTCTCTTGCCTGACCGTGACTACTGTCCTCTCAGATGAGTGGCCGGATGCTATCTGCTGGTGTCACCGGCCCCGAGGGTCACGCGCTGTGCCGGCCGGAGGAGGTGGAAGCCGAGGCCACGAACCGCGCCTGCGTGCTGGCCAACCAGGTGGGCTGCCCGCTGTACGTGGTTCACGTGATGTCCCGGGCAGCTGCGGACGTGGTGTCGGCCAAGAGGCGCCAGGGCCATATCGTCTACGGAGAGCCGATCGCCGCCGCTCTCGGCACGGACGGCACCCACTACTGGAACCGCTGCTGGCGCCACGCGGCCGCCCACGTCATGGGTCCGCCGCTGCGGCCCGACCCCTCCACTCCCGGCTACCTCATGGACATGCTCGTCAAGTAGGTGTCCTTCAACAGGCCGGCGAACTCGGCGAGGCCGGTAAGACTGCTCAGCTGCCATTATGCAGTGATGTTAGAGATGAGAAACGATTCGGGCGTGGGAACGTTAACCCTATTCCCTGCGGGCGGTCAGAATTACGGTAATCTTCGGGGAGGACATATTTTGTCCTGTCCTGTCCTGTCTGTCCACACCCATTTTTTACTATACCTGCATTTATTTACTTTAAATGTTATGTAGGTTTGACACATAAGCATAGAATATTATTTTATAAATTAATTATGCATATCGCATGACAACATCTACGTGTGTATTTATGTTCCCCCTCATTTCCTAACATCAAACTGTCCTCCTACACGTTAAGATAATAGCCGTTTTCACGATGTATTATTTCCGTGAAATGTTTTAAAACATTTTACAATGTTTTAAGATGTTTTAGTAGTAGCCGCTTTCACGATGGACTTATTTGCGAGAAATGTTTTGACCCTCGCCCTACGGGACCGTAGGGCGAGGGTGATTTTTTTCTCGCAAGTTAGTCCATCGTGAAAGCGGCTGCTTCTAAAACATTTTACAACATTTTTTTAAACATTTTGCGCAAAATAATCCATCGTGAAAACGGCTAATGTTTATGAAATAACACGATTTTCATTTTTCCGTATGATACGCCATTTGTTAGCGGAGCTTTGAACTACAAGTACGTCGAACAGCAAGCGAATATGAGGTAGCGCTGGTAGGTGGCGCAGCTAGCGCATATGATAGGTGGTGGAAGAGAGTCATTAGATGGAAATGTCTTAAAAAATGAAGTCTGTATACATAGATCATCCAGCGGAGCAGACGGGTTAGCACTAGTGTAATCCTATTGACATTGTTTTATTTTCACGCTTACGTCTTGTCATTTGTTGCTCTGTATATTTTTTGATCGCAGCTATGCTATTGCTATTCGATACCAGATTCAATGAGAATACCAGCTGTCAAGGCGGAACGAATCAGAATGGGCTGCCACTGTCTCTACATGCTGCTGAGTCTGCTGTCTGTGACACTGTCCTCCTGTCACCGTGTGTTACAGTAATGACCTGCAGTGCACGGGCACAGACAACTGCACCTTTACATCGGAGCAGAAGGCGATGGGCAAGGGCGACTTCACCAAGATCCCGAACGGGGTGAACGGCGTGGAGGACCGCATGTCCATCATCTGGGAAAAGGGCGTCGCCTCGGGCAAGATGGACCCTCGCCGGTTCGTCGCCGTCACCAGCACAAACGCCGCGAAAATATTCAACATCTATCCGAAAAAGGTATGTCACACTCACCAAGAAGGCATGTACCATCACCAAGAAGTTTGATTCACCACTCACCAAAGAGGTATAAGCCCACCACTCACTAGAGAGGTTTCGTCACCATCAACCAGAGAAGCGTTTGTTCACCCACTCACCAGAGATATGTACCATCACCCAAAGAGGTAATGTCCCAATCACAGATAGGTTGTCATCACTCACAGGAAGGTTTGTAACCACTCACACAGATGTACGTCAACACTCACTAGAGAGGTATTGTACATCACTCACCGAGAGAAAGTTGTCACCATAACTCACAAGAGGTACTGTCCAAAACTCACCAGAGACGGTTTGTACACCACCAGAGAGCTTTTCACAACTCACCAGACAAGTAATTCACCACTCACCAGAGAGGTTTGGGTCATCACTCCCAGAGAGGTTATAAATATCACCATCACCAGAAGAGAGGTTCGTCACACTCACCAAGAGTTTGTCACCACTCACCACCCGAGAGGTTTGTCACCACTCACCAGAGAGTTTGTCACCCACTCACCAGAGAGGTTTCGTCATCAACTCCACCAGAAGAGGTTTGTCACCACTCACCAGAAGCGTATGTACACCACACTCACCAAGAGGTTTGTCCATCACTCACAGAGAGGTAGTCAGCCCTTCAGCCAGAGACGGTATGCACCCACTCGCCGAGAGGTTTGTCACCACTCACCAGCGAGGTATGTCACCCCACTCACCAGAGAGGTATGTCACCAACTCACCAGATAGGTATGTCACCATCACCAGAGTTATGTCACATCACCAGAGGAGTGTAATGTGACCACTCACCAGAGATGCTTTGTCACCGTCACCAAGAGAGTTTTTATCCACTCACCAGATCGAGGTTGTCACCACTCACCAGAACAGATGCTTGTCCGTCACCAGAGAGTTATGTCATCCCCCACTCATCCAGAGAGGTTTGTCACCACTCACCAAGAGTATCTCCACACTCCCAGAAGGTATGTACCATCACCAGAGAGTATGTCACCCTCACCAGAGAGTATGCACCACTCACCAGAGAGGTTTATGTCACCACTCACCAGAGAGGATGTGACCACTCACAGATAGGTATGTCAACCACTCACCGAGAGGTTTTCACCACTCCAAAGAGGTTTGTCACCAAACTCCACCAGAGAGGTATGTCCCCATCACCAGAAGGTTGTCCCACTCAACCAGAGAGGTATGTCACACACTCACCCAAGAGAAGTTTTGTCACACCACCAGAGAGGTATAATCAGCCACTCAACACCAGGAGGTATGTCCACTTCACATGAGAGGTATGTCACCCACTCACCAGAGGGTATGTCAACATCACCCAGAGAGGTATGTCACACTTACACCAGAAAGAGGTATATGTCACCACTCACACAGAGAGGTTTGTCACCACTCACCATAACAGAGAGGTTTGTCACCACTCACTCAGAGAGGTTTGTCCCACTCACTAGAGAGGTTCGTCACCACTCACCAGAGAGGTTTGTCACCCACTCACCAGAGAGGTATGTCACCACTCACCAGAGAGGTATGTCACCACTCACCAGATAGGTTTGTCATCACTCACCAGAGAGGTTTGTAACCACTCACCAGAGATGTATGTCACCACTCACTAGAGAGGTTTGTCATCACTCACCAGAGAAGTTTGTCACCACTCACCAGAGAGGTATGTCACCACTCACCACTCACCAGAGAGGTATTGTCACCACTCACCAGAGAAGTTTGTGGTAGTGGACAGGCTAGATGGCAGTGTTTTGGGGAAGCAGTGTGTGATATCCAGGTTATATTATAAGAAAATACGGTAAAAATAGAAAGCAGACACATACACACATATACACACACAGACAAGACACATCATGATGGGTCAAGACACATCACTGATCAAGGCAGACATATCACTGATCAAGGCAGACACATCACTGACCAAGGCAGACACATCACTGATCAAGGCAGACACATCACTGATCAAGGCAGACACGCCACTCACTGATCCCGGCCGTCGGTGGCCGAGTAAAAGAGGATATAGCAGGCTGGGCTCTGCACGGCGCTGCTGTTCAGCTGGTGCACCTCTTGGTCGTCAAACTTGTGCCAGCAGTCCCCGAGTTGATGGGGCTTAACAGAAGGCGTGTAGTGTCCGCCTCCATCGAAACCGTATGTTGGTTCACCACGCCGTAGAGATGGTACATGGACAGTAATTCGCCTCCTTGTGATGACGTATAGGGGTTGACAAGTCGAGTTTTCCAGCGGAATTGCACGTTCGATTGGTTTTCTTCCAGAGGCCATCATGCGAAACCTCTTCCTGAATGTGGATAGATGAGCACTGGTGGGTAGTGCCAGATGCCAGCCGCTTGGTGGCTCGGTGCTGCTCTTGCAATTTGGGCACGTCCAGCCGCTGATTGTGTCTCGCGGCCAGGTACAGCTCGACTGCACTCGTAAAGGCGTCATATATCCAGTTGAGTTATTGGTAAATCCGCTGTGTGCCAAACCTAATGCATAGTGCGCAGGACTCGTCTAAGGAAAAGTTGACTTTGGGTTTGGGGGCGGGGTGACTGAACATAATTGCCTAACATACAATGAAACCCGGCAATGACCGGAAGTCTCTCAGCAGGGAACACCATTGACTGGGGGGGGGGGGGGATATTGCCACTCGTTATCTCCGAAACCAATGATCGTAGCGAGACGAGCACAACGACATTCTAAAGATTTCAATGGAACATATCTAAAGCATACTCTAAATCAGGGGCCGGCAACCTTTTTAGGGCGCGGGCTGGATGAGAGATCTGGAAGCAGTCCGCGGGCCGGCCCGGGGGGCAAAAATCGATACAATGACGGCAAGGACGTGTCACAGTTGGGAAATATGACAGCCAGCGTAATTAATGCATTTCAAAAGTTGTCTTAACAGCTGAGATGTTTTGCCGTACCTATGTCACATGGTGGAATATGTATACCTTCTTAGACCGACTGCGTCAGCAGGCAAAATCTATCTTAAAAAAGGAATGAAAGCACGTCTCAACTTCATTAGCCGAAATGTGTGACCCAAAAATATTTGACTTCCGAGGATTAAATTTGTGCCAGCAGGCAAAAGTGAGAATGAAAACATCACGAATGCACACATACTTATGTGTTAAAACTATTTTCGATTTCTGAAGGCACCGCGCCGGGGAATACAATGGAATTGCCGATACCAGCCGCGGGCCGGACGTCAGCCGGTCGCGGGCCAGATCTGGCCCGCGGGCCGGAGTTTGCCGACCCCTGCTCTAAATGGTTCAAATTTAGGTCACATGTTGGGTCAAGGTCAGGTCAAAAATTAAAATCGAGGCATTTCCTTTTATGGGCTATGCCTATGTACTTTTCATCCGAAGCCCTTGATTGTGAGCATCATGAACCAAAGTGCTCACAGTTGTAAAGGGCATATTCCGAATGAGTTTAACTGAGATCATTGCAAAGGTCAAGGTCGAGTTCAGATCACAAAAAGTCACTATAAGTAAAAGATCTATAAATGCCATGTAACATGTTCTATGGGCTACTTTATGCTTAACACGGATAGTTCGATAGGGATAGTCATTTTGTCATCTGAACTAATTTATTTGAAGCTGGTATCCAGCTCAGGTCAAAGCCAGGTCACATGAGGTCAAATTTGAAATTGATCAGTCTGGATAAAAATGCATGTTTTAGAACAGTTTTATCTCATAAATACAGTGTTGGCATTTGTTTGTCTGCATCTGGTCATTCAAATCAAAATATGCAATACAATATATGACGTCACGAGTTACCATACATAGGAAAACACAAGTCAGTAAAAAATAAAGGTATTGCTTTGAAATTTGGTTTTGTGTCGTTCATATGTGGTTCTCAAATATATGTTCCGTTTTTACCATCTTGATCAATTTTGATTTTGTCGGCATTTTTGCGAGAAAAATGAAACATTTTTTTGGGGGGAGGGGGTACAAAACACAACGTTTTGACAAATCCGAAATAGCCATCCTGTAGACATTGCGATTTGTTATATTTTTAACCCGGCATTGACTGGGGTCTGATCTGAACACCATTGTCTGGGGGAGGGGCGTAAAAGGAAATAGTTCACCTTCAACATGGGGTTTGATTACCCTCATGCTGAGTGGAATCAAATGACGTTTGATTTGTGAAAATCGAACCAGAAGATCTCGAGATCTCAAGGGGGCCGTTTTTGACCCCGCCCCTGCCACTAATAGGGGTAGGCGTAGCCAGGAGCCTGCCACTATATAGGGTTAAACGGAAATAATCCCCTCTTATTTTTGTTAGCAACAATTCATTAGGCTTCCGTTATGGTATAACAATGATTTGATTTAAATTTAATAATTAAATACAATTATTCTCTTACTCAATATTGTGAGTTTTTACAAATTAAAAACAAGTAGACATGCTTCTTTCGAAGCTCATGAGCAGTGTTTTCCCATCACTATTCCCATCACTACAAAACGCGCCATATGGGTGCTGTAGGCGCGCCAAACGCGCCTACAGCACCCAAAATCCACCACCATTCCGAACGAATTTAAGCATTGTGCGCTGGAAAAGCTTAACTCCTATGCTGGATACCGGAGATTCTTCACTGACGGATCGAAGGGTGCTGAGGGCGTGGCGTGGGCTTCGCTTTCGTCAGTGGGACGACCAGTATAGACGGTTTAGGATACCAGACACGGCATCAGTTTTTACCTCTAAACTGTATGCCATCTACCAGGTTTTAAGGTAGGTACATTCGTCGTCAAAGTCACAACCATTGTCTTATAATCACCGACTCGGCCAGCTCAGTGATGGCGCTCCGTGCAGTTGATTGCCTGATCACTAGTTGTACAGATTTTAGAACTTCTGACCAGCATTCACTCGGATGGTGGAGAACTTAAATTGCTGTGGGTGCCTAGTCATGTGGGCGTTGAGGGCAACGAGAGTCGAGAGAGCAGACGAAGCTACCAAAGCTGCCTCGCACTCCTCACGTCTTCGTTCGCTTGGGGTGGAGGCCGACGATATGAAGGCAGCTATAGGCCACATCATACTCGGTGGAGTAATGAGTCAGACTGCGCTCTGAGACGCCTTCGCCCGAATATCGGCAAGTGGGAGTCGAGCAGCAGGCGTAACAGGATTGAGGAAGTAGCTCTTACCAAGGCTATAGAACAAGGCTCTTACTAGGCTCCGCATCGGTCACTGCCACGCCACTCACAGCCACCACCTGACCAGCTCTGAGTCGCCTGTTTGCACCTACTGCAACGCTCCACTGAGTGTGAAACACGTTTTGTCGCCCAGTGACATCTGCGAACAGCTGAGAGTAATACAATTGCGTTTCTTCCCCAACGCATCTCTCGCCGACGAATGAGGGGACAGCTGCAAAACTGCAGGGACGCAGGAAGTACTGTTCAAGTTGGGGGGGGGGGGCAGGATTTTACGCCTGCAAAAACGAAGTACCTCAGCCGGAAATCCTGCCTCAACTTCAGAATTCTGCCGCGATTTTTGAAACTCACTAGTCACTTTTAGGTTGTACGGTATTACACTATTTACGCCACTACACTCGTCCCACTACAGTATTTAATACCTAATAATTGACTGCAACAGAGCTGTCGGTTTTTATCATAAAGCTGCTGTACCGAGCATCTTTGACCAATTTATTGATGTTAATATAGATTATAATAATTTGTATTTTTCATTACATTTCCAAATTTCTACAGCAGCTTGACATGAAATTAATATATCATAGGAAAACATTGCCAGATAGCCAAAAATATGACGAAACGTTTTACAAGATTTGGGACGTGTGCCAAAAATTTGAGTTTAATGTTGTGAGGGGAAAGAGAATGTTTGTGTGCACTATGTATGATGGGAATGGTAGTTGAGAATTGAGAATGGCCAAGGTTTGTTGGATTCTCCATTGAAATTAAGTATTGGTAGAAGTTAAACAACCCACAGAGTCTAATCGAAAAGTAGCGAGATTGATGACTTGATCATCTCATAAGATAATCTCTCTTAGTGTATTAGGGTTAGTTTAAAGCCGGATGTCGCTTCATCCCCCTTTTATCAAATGTTGATGACAAAAGTAAGACCTTGTTTTACATTTAGGCTATACATTAGCTGCGTATGCTAGAGTCATACCATAAATTGAGCGTGAAGGTTCTTATTTCCACAAAATTCGTCATATGACGTCACATCAGCCCAAATACTAAAAACTTAGTTTTTCATGAAATTTGAGCACGTTTTGAGAAAACATATGTCAGGAATCGTGATTCGCAGCAATATACTTCATAATTTTGACCACAAGCGGCGTACATTGGACAACTTTCAGAGAAGTGAAACATTCCCTTTAAAACTGACCGACAATAATGACCTTTCAAAGACCAAAATCGAGCATTTTCGACGGCATTAATTACCTACCGTGGATATAAAATGCATTTGCGTTTTTGCTTTACACTTTTAGTTATTTTAAATTAATATTGCTTTAACGTCTTTACGCTCTAGACGCAAAAAATAGCCAATAAACATGCAGTACAACGCCTAATGATCGTAATCAGCAGTTTGACCTCACAAGACCTCAGATGACTTTGAGTTTTGACCCGATTTAAGATCATCCATCATCTGAGTCTTAGCCTGATATTTATACAAGACTAAGAATGATACAAGTGTCGGATATATGAGTCATAGGTACCGATTGTTTGGTCTGCTTATGCGTTTAACCCGCGCCGTGCCGGTGCTCGGCGCCACCATCGCCGTGCCGGGGGAAGGCAACACCATTCAAAAGCTCGTCGAAAAGTATTTGGAAACTATTGCGGTAATTTCTTTTACATGTCAATATTCAGGTCACCAGATGACCAGAGGTCATCAAAGGCCAGATTTTCCACTTTCAGGGCTTTGCTCCAGAATCCCCCAAATATCTTCAAGCGAACTATGATAGCTCTAGGAACCAAAACCCGGAAAGCCAATTGAAACTCTTGGAAAAATGCAACTTGCCAACCGTCGATCCTCCACTTTTCATTTAGGGTCAAATAGCTTTAGGCTCGCTGAAGACCATCAAAGAGTAAAAAGGTTATTTTTGTCCAAAGTCAGTTTTTTTCACTAGTATCTTCTTACCTAAGACAGATAAGGCTATAAATTTGACGCCATCGTATTGGTCGGCTCACAAGGCGCTTTAAATCTATTCACCGAATGACCACGTGTTAGGTCAACTGTTAGAAATTTGACCTCAGTTCAAGGGTCTTAGTGGTAACCCAAATAGGTCATGTTGCAAATTGGGAGACGTGTCTCGTCGAGACACGTTTCCCGTATACCGATTTGTTGACTTGTACACATTGGTGGCGGTTTCACTTTTTTAACGAGATTTTATCGAGACTTAATGACAAACATTGTTGGTGACCTCGGCTGACCTCGGCTGACCCTGTAGGTAGAGGCCACTTGACACAAATCACACCTGGGTCTTCAGGAATGTCCGATGATAACATGATCAAGCAGGAATTGGGCTGCTATCTTGCGTATCCTCAGAATCATAGGTGGCGGAACGGGGGAGGGCACCGAGGCACCGTGCCCCTTTGAATTTTTAAGGGGGCACCCATATAAAAGAGCTCCCCTTAAATTTGTTACGTCTTAGGTTACAGATTTAGGTCTTATCAAATTTATGGAAACACATTTGTATAATGTCGTGAATATTTACGAGCGTGATAATCCTCGTTAAAAATAATAAATAAAATAAAAATCGTGGAAAATTGAATGTTCAAGTCAGTGGCCAGCAGAAGACGTGAAAAGAAAGGGAAAATAATTTTCCTTTAAATGGCTTTATCAGAATTGTAAAACTTTGAGGTTTAAACACCAAAAATTCAAACTGTGCTTTTTTTGTTTCAAATTGACACAATTTGTGTGTGAAGATGTTAAAAAAATCGAGAAACAAATATGCATAGGTAGGTGACAAAATCAGCATCGTCATTGCAATCGTAACTGTAATCACGAGGTGTAAAACTCTAAAATTGCTGACGTCATTAAAGTTTCCATATGGGTTTGCATCGTTTGGAATTAAGGTGTTGACTGTTGACGCATACGGTGCTGATAATATCCTGACCTAATTTTCTGAGTTTTCACCAAATTCAGTTTAACTATCCTTAAAATGGCTAAACAGCCTCACATTCGACTGGAAAGCAATCATAATCCCTGCCTTTAAATTTCCCTGCCTATAAATTTCAAGCATTTTATAATGAACTAGTACTTTTTATCTTCCACATTTATGTGATTACTTTTCACGATTTTATTAATCAGAAAACTGTTAACCGAAGAAATCGATCCTCAGAAAAGTTGGGGGGCGACGCCCCTCCTCGAAAAAAGTTGGGGGGCCGCTGCCCCCTCTGCCCCCCCCCCCCGGATTCCTGCGTCCTTGTGCAACTGTTCAACATCCGACAAGTTATCTCTTACCTACAGAACATCCCCGTTTAACATCGTGTACCCAATCCTTCACATTTGAAATTCGCCTGAACTAGCGTAGACGGGAAGGGCGCTTGATAGCCTCTATGTTGCTTTAGGCGTCCCCCCAAAAACACCAATCACCACGAAATAGATGCTGCAAAACATTCTTGTGATTAGAGCTGCTAAATTATAAGGAATTCTTATGTCTGGCTGACGTTGTTTTTCTTCCGTTTACTATGGCCTTTCATTTACATAAGCATGTGAATTTGATAATTAACGCTAAGATATGCCTTTATCAACGCGCAATTACTTCAATACTGCTTTGCTATCTTTCGTCAGCGTGCTGTCTTGCTTTGTTATGCAACTATTGTGTGTCATCGGCGTCATCGGCGTCATCGGCGTCATCGGCGTTTCTATCTAATTGTCAAGAAACGTTAAAAGTGCCGTTTTGGGGCAAAAAAATAACCAAAAATCCACTCTAAACTTGACCAATTGTGTTAAGGTCAATAAAAGAGGTATCAATAGAATCCTATCTTACCGAGCCAAAGAACGTTATTTAATCCCTGTTTCCCATCATTCTACCATTCGTGAAACAGAAGCTGGATCGCGGCAACGTCTATTTTCATTGAAAAATTCAGCCATGATACTATATAAAAAAGGACAAATGCTACCAGCCTTAACCGATCGTCGTAGCCAAAAACCAATGGGTTTGTCATATGTCGGACCATAACAGCATTGTAAAAACTACACCAGGATCACAACCCAGCTAGATGAAAGCTGACAACGAGTGCATTTTGAAACAGTCTAATGCCCATGGCAGAGGCGTAGCCAAGGAGGGTTCCTAGGGTCCCTAGGTACCCCTCTTGGGCCATTTGGGCCCCTTGCATTGGACAAAACTTATTTGTTTAAGAACGTCCCGAGTTCCCCTCAGACCTTGCAAACGCCATCGTAGACCATCCGAGCGCTTTCTCAGATCAGACTACGGCACTCTCATGTCTGGAAAAAACTCTCTAGGCAGGCCCAGGGCCCCCACAAGCTAACCAAGGTCCCCTCAAGACGGTCAAGGGGCCCCTCAAGCTGGCCAAGGGCCCCTTAAGCTGGCTGAAGGCCCCTTAAGGTGGCTGAGGGCCCCCTCGAGTTGGCCAAGGGCCCCCTCAAGCTGAAAAGGGCCCTCTCAAGCTGGCCGAGGGCCCCTCGAGCTGGCTGAGGGCCCCTCGTGCTGACCAAGGGCCCTCTCAAGCTGCTCGAGGGCCCCCTCGAGCTGGACAAGGGCCCCCTCGAGCTGCCCAAGGGCCCCCTCGAGCTGCCCAAGGGCCCCCTCGAGCTGACCAAGGGCCCTCTCAAGCTGGCTGAGGGCTCCCTTAAGCCGGTCGAGGGCCCCTCAAGGTGGCCGAGGGCCCCCTCAAGCTGGTCAAGGGCCCCCTTAAGCTGGCTGAGTGCCCCTCATGGTAGCTGAAGGCCCCCTCGAGCTGACCAAGGACCCCCTCAATCTGGCTGAGGCCCCCCAAGCCGACCGAGGTCCCTCTGAAGATGGCCGAGGGCTCCTCAAGGTGGCTGAAGGCCCCCTCGAACTAGCCAAGGGACCTGATAAACGGGCCGAGGGACCCTCAAGGTAGCTGGGAGGCCCTTGGTCGGTTTCCTTCACCCCTCTCCAGAAGTTTCTGGGGGTCAACTGACCCTTTTGACCCCCCGCGCCGCGCCGATGACGTCATCGGAGGCGCCTGCGAGGGAGCTGCTTTTGCCTCCGGTGACGTCATCCGGCGGTCCGTCGTGTTCAAGGTCAAATCGCTTCGTTCCTTTACAACTGGTCATATAGCCTGCGATTGTACCACGCTACATCGGATACGTCGACGTTTAGTTTAATCATACAGCTATGTGGAATACCGATAGATATAAAACAAATATTGTCGCCAAGCAAATACCAAAAACAAGTGATTACAAAAAGTATATAATAATAATTTGTTGGCCTTCAACGACGGAACTAAACTAATAAAAGGAACATGTGAACCACATACGTCTTGAAGTAAAGAAAAGTCATATCAGACTCTCATTGAAACACCATGTGAGAGGCAGCATTTTGTCATATACGATGTAGCTACTGGACGAGCAGAACGCGTCTGGCTGAAATAACGCACATACATATTGGAGCTTTATTAAACAAATCGTGTCAATTAAAAGGGAAATAATAGCACCAATGGGAAAAAGTATGAAAGAATGGATAGAAAAAGCAATACCACACTGATACGGTACCTAGGCATTCATTTATGCACGAAAAAAAGTCAAGGAATTGTAATGTAAATTTAGAACAAAATCACAGTAAATATCAGTGAATTAATACATCGTCGACAAGATCACCCAACCGAATCTTGCTGTCACCAAAGACAGAACGATGTCGTACGTTCCACAAGGCAGGAACGATCAGAACGGCAAACTTTGCGACAGCCGCCCAGAGACAGCGCTGTGCGGCACCGCAAACGATGGGGTGCAAAACAATAGAACACAAAGGTAAAGGCGTGAAACACACGAACTGCGGGTTCGAAACCGGGCTTCGCGCTCGCGCCACAGGTCAGCCGAGAACAGTGGCAGGGAGCCACGCGCTAACGTGAAACCCACTAGTGATACCGAGCGCTGACACCGATACAAAAACAGGTGGCAGCGTGCCGGAAGGCCGGAACGCAGGATAACTGAATTCACTGAGCGGAGAACACGGTTCAAAAAGCGAAGTGCCGGTCGGCAATCACAAGTGGAGAACTACTGATGAACCCGTATCCGCGAAAACAAGTGTCACGGGATTGTGACGAAAATGAAATACCTGACCCAATAATGACCACCAAAGGTCTTTTGCGTGAACTCAAGCAACTAGGTCGCTTTGCGAACGGAGAAAATAATTCCAGGACTTGGGCGGCTTTGCTCAGCACACCCACAATCTGCGCTATCTCAGTTAAAAACACTACATGTTACAAGGGACAAATCATAGCACCTTGAGGAAAAGAGTATCTGTAGAATGACTGGAAGAAGAATGCCACTGATTACGGCCCCTGGGCATTCATTTTTGCGAAAAAAGTCAGACCCATTTGTGTAATTTAAAAAATAGTAATATGTATTACATTGTCTGAGTAACACACCCAACTTAAGCGTCACCAAAGCGAGTGTGTGTCGTCACAGGATGGCACGAACGGCAAACATTTGCGCCCGCAACAACGGACAGCTGCTGCTGCCTCGCACCGCCACGGCGAGGAAAATGCACCAGGTGAGAGCCGTGAAAACGCGGACATGGCTGGGACATCGACCGGGCGCTCGCTTCGCGTCCGGATAGGGACGTGGGGGCACGCTCATACGTTGAACCACTAGTGTAGACCGAGCGCCCTGACCCGACGGTACACAAAAGAGTGGCTGGGTCGGGAGGCGGGATCAAACGCAAGGTAACTAGAAAATACAGAGTTGCGGACCGGTTCAAAAAGCAACTTGCGGTGCCAAATCACAAGTGAGTAAACTACTGAAATGACGTATGCCGAAACGTACACGGGATTTCGCTGCACGTTGAAATTATACCTTATGACCAAACGCGTATTTCCCGTTGACAAAAACTCAGCACTTAGGTCGCTTTTCGAGGGAAAAAATTTCTCCGGATTTGGGGAATTTTCTTCACGCACACCACAATCCTCGCGGCTATCCAGCCTTAAAACACTATAGTTCCAAAGAGTAAGTATCTCTCCCTTTCAAAGGTGCTATATTCCCTTTAAAGGGAACTTTCACCTTTAACATAGGGTTTTTAGAGTGAGATAGAACACCAGTTGTGGCGTCATGCTTCGAAAAATGACCTTGCTGACACGGCATCTTCACATTTCCAAGAAACTCGTCATTATAATATTCAGTACTACAGTAAAAACATAAAAAACAAAACGAAAACAAAAACAAACAACAAAAAAAAAAATAGAAAACACAAGCAACAACAAATAAACACACGCAATTGGGAAAAACGAATCAAAACCGAGGTATACCCGGAAAATATCACAATCGTGTTGGAACTGAAACATTTTGAACTGAAGTTGACGAATACATAAAAGATTTATAGACGCACAGATGACGTATAAGAACTGGGGGAAAGTGTAACCGTAGCTGGGACAAAAACGATAACATGTTCACAAAAAAAGATACCTCAGTTCTATTACCTTTGCAAAAGAATGAACTATTCGTCAGGGTACATGCTATGCATAGCATGATTTGACTGCTTAAAACTTGTTCTTAATAACATTCTTTATAGAACAACGTTCATTGTAGACGCTAACCATGCCGTCCAGCCCGCCTTCAGCGTGGCACCTGAAACGTTCAGGCTCGCCGTTACAACATCTGTTGATCTAGTCTTCCACTCCACCGAACCCCACCTCGTAACCAAGTTCACGGCGCGTGACCGCTGTTTGATTAGGCCGCGCACGCCGGCGCAGCCGCCCGCTGAAGTGATAGGAGCCGAACCGGCGAGGACCGATACCCAGTGACGTGTAGACCCAGTTGCCCGTGCCATGAGATCTTGTGACAGAACACAATAATCCAACGAACGACCCAGAGCACGGCACAGTGAGCGACGATGGCCGACACTTCACTTTCATAGTGAAATCTAATAGTAGACAATTGTACGAACAAAATACCTACTTAGCAACGTTTACATAGTAAGATGGCTTTCAAAAGCGTTGTATTTTCCAAGGCATCTGCAACAAGTACTTAGGGCATACAACAAGTTACACACATGAAATACGACACATGCCCCTTCACTAAATACAGATGACAGATTGCGTGCATAATCAATAGCCTAGCCTGAATTCTCAATCAATTACTCCTTTCGACAGGAGAAACAAAATATGAATTATCACCAATAATTGACATTTTGTAAAATTTGCTTTTTCCGATCTAAATATTTAGGTTTCTTTGAGCTTACTAGTAATAATGATACATAATTTCTTGCTTCTCTTCAATTACAATTAACTGAGCTTTTACTCTTTTTTTCAGGGTGAACTATTTCCTTACACGGAGCAGTGTGAACATACCTCACTGTCATGGTGAGGATTGTTGAACAACATGTCTGTAGAACATATTTTTTACTGAATTTAGCCATGTACTTCAATTTCGCCAACGACAGTTCCCCTAAAGGATTAATATCAAAAGTCGCCAATCAAACATATCTGCAGAAGATTAATATAATCAAATAAGTCCGACAGAGGCTCTCTGACTAGAAGGCATTGTCCTTATACAAATCTAACAACTGCTAGCTATATTGTTAAGAAATTTAGGCGCCAGTTGCAGCATATAGAAATAAATTAATATCGTCTACTTGTTCGTATTAGTGACCAGATCGTTTTTGAGTTATGAAACAAAACAAATGCCAACAACAGACAGAAAATAAGTAAACAAATTCAACTACAACGGTCGGCATCGGACGGTGAATTATAATAATATACGCTAACCAATAATTCAAAGCAAGTTAGCTTTTACCGTAATAAAAATATATTTGACATTTCAAAAGAGTAGGCACACTCCCTTTAGAGCAGTTTGGCCACCAGACTATCTATAATTGCCTTCATTTCATCGATTGAAACGTTACCTTTTTGGTGGCTGAAGACAACAAATGCATCGGGCTTGTAGGTATTGTGGACTGCTGGCGCCAGTCGCGCTCCCCCCCCCAGTGACCGAATTTCAGCTCGACTTGGGGGTTGCTGGATTTGTGACTGGGGTGCGACCTCCTCAGTTATCATGTTAGACGAGTCCCTGACAGTGGCTAGTGCGTATTCCAGGGAGTAGTCTTGTGGTGTCCCTTTGGTTTCGTTTCACTAAGAATAGGGTAGATACACATTTTAAAAGCTATACAACAGGGACTGAAGAACACCAGCATCTGGCACACCCATCCTCGCCAGTCATCCCAGCGTGGCAGGCCAGTGGTGCCCCTTCTGTATGTGGTCTAGTGGTGTCAATCGGTAACCACAATTTTGGTTACCGAAAAATTTGTGTGACCGATTCGGTAATCGGTCGGTCAGGCTTATACATTTTTGGACACTACCTTATATCACCGTTCGAACTTAAAATCGTTCGTTTAAATAAGAATAATACTGTTTAAAAATCGGTCATAACTATTTGAGCAAATCTTGCCTCTATACCAAAATCAGAAAGGTCCAATCATTCTTAGAAAACCATAAATAGCCTCCTCGCTAGGATTGGATTGGTTTTAGAGATCAGGAAAACATTTACACAAGAAGAAAACTTGGACATCCACTAAATGTTGGTAAATCTGACCCAGTGAGTGCCCTATGTCATCGAGGTCCCTGGACACCCAGTGTATCCCCTTTCCTGTATGGTGATCCTGACCAAGTCAAACAAAAGGTGCCACCTTCTGTATGTGATTACTGACCCAGATGGTGACCTTCATGCTAAACTGAACTGGCCCCAACGTGGTACCTCTGGTGTTCCCACTCACGGGTAAGTGAAGTAGGTGGGCATCGGAAACACTGACACTGGTTGAGGTCTTGGACGGAACCTTTCTGTACACTGTCGACCCACAGGTACGGAACTTGCTAACCCTTCTGGATGCATGTCCAACGCTTCGCGTGATGTCAAAGCGCTGGCCGTGTTGCTTCGGACGACTCGACCTGAGTCGTCTGCGGACCACGGAAGAACCTCTACAGCTAAACTGACCTGGCCCAGTAGAGCCTAACTCTGCGACGCATGGTCCACATCCACAGGGGTGTGGTGAGCCGATACGGACATCGGACACCCAGACATGACACTGGTCACCGATCATGGGACGGAGAACCTGAATAACTATGGAACTCACCACAAGTGGTAACCCTACTGGACGAATAAGTCCCAACATCAACACAGGGTGTTCAAGGTAAGAGGTGGGTCGGACGACTCGACCTTACACAAGGCACCTCGTCTAGGAACGAGACCTAATCATGTAAACGCCTAGGCAAATGTGGATAACACCTCCATGAACGTGTCCACTCACAAAGAATTGGTGCCGAATGGGCTCGGACGCTGAACACTGGTGTCTGGGACGGAGAACGACCTCATGTAACTGACCACCTGGACCCAGTGGCTAACCACCTCTGGGACGTGTTCCCACTCACAGGAAACTGTAAAGGTAAAAGAGCCGTGGGCTCGGATCGCTGACCACGCAATCAAAAGTCTAGGGACCGGACAGAGACAAGTCGTGTCATCTCGGCCAAGACGCACCACCAGCGCTGCGACTTTAACGTGTTCGAGGGCCAGCGGGTGCGCGGCGTGGCCGATTACGTCATCTCCCGGGGTCGCGTCTGCGTCGAGGAGGGTCAGGTGCGGGCTGTCCAGGCGGCCGGACGCTTCGTGCCCACGCCGGCCTTCTCACCGGAGGTTTACCTGCGGGTCCAGCAGCGGGACAAGACGCGCGTGCCGCGGCCCGTCGACCGCAGCGGCGCCGCGGACGGCGCGGAGGAGACTACAGAGCAAGGCCAGTAGGAGCCGCCGGCCACCACCAGCTCAGGTATGTAGGCTACAGCCGGCTGTGACTGGATATAGCCGGATATAGCCGACCATGACTGGATCGGTGTGACCAGGGGTGGAACTTTATATGTCTTGGGGAGGGCCCGAGGCCCCCAATTATTTCACATTTTAACATTAGGCCTATGGCGTTGCATGGTCACGAGAGGAGGCCTCTCTGCGTAGCACCCGAGCCTCCGCGAACGGTGTCGGCTCATTGCACCTCCCGCGCGTCCGGCTAACCTCCACCCAGCGGCAATTCCCCTACCGCGCGGCCGCCGCCTGGAACATGCTGCCCCAAACGGCCACCCACGCCCCCTCGCGCCGTGCCTTCTTGTCCATTATGTAACCATGACCTCCCTGACTGCGTTCTCTCTTACTCAAAGTGCACTCATATGTTTGAGAAACTTAAATTGCGTATGTCGAAAAAGGTGCTCTAAATGATCATCTGTGCTAATTATATACTGCTCATCTGTGCTGATTATTGTTGTGCCTTCCTTGTAAACATCGACTGTATTTGTGTTTGTATTTGCATTTGTACTGGGTGCAGAATAGCCACTGCGTGGATGCTCCCTGAATAAACGAACTTGAATTTTAACTTTAACTTGTAAGCATGGAGTTAAAATCTATGAAATTAACATTAGCCCCCCCCCCGACCGATTTCATAAAGTTCTACCACCGGGTGTCACTGTGACTGAAGACAGGCTTACAACGTAGGTGCTGTAAGCCTGTCTGGGGGGGGGGGCAAAACATAGTCTCAGGACCTTTGGGGTGGGTGGGCATGGCCCCTTTGGCCCCCTGGATCCGCCCTTGTTTGGTCTAGAAACATGTCTTTTTATTTATAATTATTAATTTCCAATTTTGAAGTTTTCTAATTGCCATTGTGGACGTGATCGGGTCGAGGTTGCCAATGTTGCCCGTAGCCGTAGCAATTTTTTTTGTTGCCAAGGTTGCCCGTAGCAATTTTAATCTATGGTGACGATTTCCGTGACCTAAGTGGTTATTAACTAACCAAGACATACAAATCGATATATGGTCTTATAGCTAATTCAACGACCAACAACTTAAACGCTAACCAAATAATTTTATTTTCATAACTTTAATAATGACGATCGGACAGAGGAAAACCGCTATTTTGGGATGTTTTCGATTTTGGGTCATTCACTTGACCTGGAAGGTCACCTGTTGACCTGTAACCTAAAAAATAAGTACCGTTAGATTCTTCACATGCAAGCAACATGCAGGCTTTTACCGCGTTGCTCTATGTTGCTTGGTTTGTAAGTTAACAGGGGGTCTTTTTAGGACCCAGCCCCCGTAGGGCGAAGGTGAGAAAAGCTCCCGTAGGGCGAGGGTTGCCACCTTAACATTATACTTGAGACTGCCACCTTAACATATTTGAGTTGAGATAGCCATTTTGCGTGCTTCGTATTGAAATTATGTATGCAGTGGCGTATTTAGAAATCCGCCAGGGGGGGGGGCAAGCCCTCAAGGGGCGCCAAAACCACTCATGAGGGCGCCGTCAGCGACACAATTGACTCGAGCGACGAAGAAGGGGGGGAGCAAGGTAGGCTCCGATAACCTTCCAGAAGCGGCGCCTATGACCTTTACAATAATCGGTACTCGACACCACCTCCCAAATATCCAATTAGGACAGCCAAACTCCTAGATCCAAATTCTCACCTACTTGAAGGCACCCTCCAACAAAAATATCCTTACCGAAACGCTACGACATAAACTCCGAGGGCGCCCTCTCCAACAAAGCTCTGAGACACCTCTAGTATGAGACCGGAGCGCCCCCGCTCCGCACTCAGCGACGCAACCGCCTTTGGAGGTATTTAAGAGAAAAGGTGTGGTGAGGGTGCTCCTGGGCCTCGGAGATCATGATAATCTGAGAGGTTGACATTATTGGACAATGTGAGACAGGCGCTTAACATGCAACGAACGTGAAAACAATCGCATCTTAGGGCTCTGGAAACGGGAGGTGGAAAAGGACCACAGCCAGTCTTCAGAGACTGTATCGGAAGGCGCCTCAGACGCCTTCTCGTATATGTATCGGAGAACACCACCGTACGTGTATACGAGGACGTTGAAGGTATATGGAGACAGGGCGCCAATCGGAGACGTTATCGTGAGGGCGTCTTTGGAGCCTGGCGAGTGATAAAATTTTGAGAACACGCAGACAAGATTTTCAAAGGCTGCTGGCGCTTTGGGAGGTATGTAGGAGGGCGCCTTCATGTTGGTATCGGATGGCACCTTGGATGTGTATGGGAGGGCGCCTTCGGAGGTATGTTTGAGGGCGCCTTCAGAAGTTTATCAAAGGGCGCCTGTGGTAGAAGCATGATCCGAAAGCGCGATTAAGAGGTGTATAAAGTCGCCTCTGTAAAGCTATTTGGATGAGAAGAACGCTTGAACAGGAATGTGGAAGAGGCACAACTGTCACGGCTGTACCGGGGCGCCATCACATTCAGCTGAAAACGCGCTTTATATTCAGGCCGGAGCGCAGTCTCACATTCAGCGATGACGCCTTCGCGCCCTTCTCACTGAATACTGAGGCGCATTTCATGAAACGAAGGCGCCTTTACGGCGCCTTCAGTGCAATGAGGGCGCACTTTGGGTCCATAGAGAAGGCACCTCGGCTC
The DNA here is from genome assembly GCA_014673585.1 of Semibalanus balanoides. Classification (NCBI taxonomy): domain Eukaryota; kingdom Metazoa; phylum Arthropoda; class Thecostraca; order Balanomorpha; family Balanidae; genus Semibalanus; species Semibalanus balanoides. The sequence continues at coordinate 21,878 of VOPJ01010803.1, forward strand.
GGCCCAAAGAGGGACGGGGGGGGCATGGTGCGGTGACCCCCCCGTAAATACGCCCCTGTAGGTATGGTATAAGTTAAAACAACCACTGAGGTCGAATCACAGGGAAATTCGAGTTTGGTTTTGACATCTGTAACATTCTCAGTCCCCAATCCCCTGATCTGATGTCTCTCTTTACTCAATGTTGATTACAGTCGACTTGTTTTACCTTTAGAAATACATTAGCCATACACTAGTCATATTTATGGCAGCGTGAAGGTTTTCTATATTTCCCAAAATTCCTTCATATGACGTAATCAGCCCAAATATTAAAACGTATTTTTTATGAAATTTAGCAATGTTTGTGAAAAATAAATGTCATAATCGTGTTCGGCAGCAATTACTTCATATAAAGCACCACAAGCGGCGTACATTTGGGAATCTTTGGGAAGGTGGCAGTGTCCCTTTAACATTAAATTTTAGTTGTGACAGCCATTTTCCGTACTTGGCATTGAAATTATGTATGGTATACCTAAGTTAAAACGACCACCGAGGTCGAATCACAAAGATATTTGAGTTAGGTTTTGACATCTGCAAAATCGGGGTCCCCAGTGTATTTGAACTGAGCCGCCTGAGCCGATGTTATCGACTCTCTACTAAATGTTGTTTATAGTCGACTTTAGAGTTCTACATGGGGTGGCTATCCCCATGGCTGGCCGAACCCCATGGCTAATGGGGTGGGCCG
>VOPJ01010804.1:0-27336 GCA_014673585.1 Semibalanus balanoides
GCCCCTCTGCCCGGTGACAGGGTCACTCGCGCGCCGCCGTTCACAGTGGTTGGTATTGACTTTGCTGGACCACTGTACTCAGTAGATTTTCCGAGGAAGAAGCTATATGTTTGTTTGTTTACATGCGCTGTTACGCGCGCAGTTCATTTGGAGCTCACGGGATCCCTGGCGCTGAGCGAGTTCATGATGGCATTTCGTAGGTTTGCCGCCAGGAGGGGAGTACCTTCTGTCGTGTACTCTGATAACGCCTGCACTTTTAAGGGTGCAGATGCGCAGCTCAGCAGTTACTTTGGTCGGTCGCTCCGTCGAAATTCATTCGCTCCACAGTTCGCCGTGGTGGGGGCTTGGTGGGAACGTTTGGTACGCTCAGTGAAGGTGGCACTCCGGAAGTCACTCGCTCACCGCTGCCTGAGTAGGGTGGAGCTCGAGACGGTTCTCAGTGAGGTTGAGGCCTGTATAAACTCCCGTCCGATCACATTTGTCGGTGATGCTGTGGACCACCCGGTCGCGCTGACGCCTAATCATTTTTTGACTGGTCACAGCGTTGGTTTTCAGTCCAGAGGAGCCGAGGATCCGACGGCTGTGTCCGCTAGGGCGCTCGGTGAGCGGGCACGGATCAGAGAGCAGCGTTCTGAGTCAGGGTTTTTGGTCCGTGTGTCGGACGAGTATTTGAGGAACTTGCCACCCGCCGTGCAATTCAGTTCGCTGTGGTTAAGCTATGTGAGGGTTCTGTCGTCCTCGTCAGAACGGAACGTGCCTCGTCTGAGGTGGTAGCTCGGTGTGGTGGACACGACTCTTCCCAGGTAGGGACGGAGTTGTTCGGTCGGCTGAGGTCAGGACTGCTACTAGCAGAAAGACTAGAGCTGTACAGCGTCTGCATGATCTTGAGGTTACAGCTGCTGTTTAGGTTTCTTCGTCTTCATACTCGAGTAGAGTCCTGCAATGTGCAATGTTTCGGGGTGATTTTCGGGGCTACTGCAACGTTCTAAAATAGTTGTTTGTGTGTTTGAAAGGTGCTGTGTTTGTAGTTGAATCGAGTGTAATATGATGTAAACTTGTGATGTGTTGCGATAATGTGTTAGACCGTAATGGGTGCGTTACGCGTACTAACAGTGGGAGGATGTTGAATACTACGTACGGGAAGCGGCGTATACGACGGGAGGCGAGGATTCAGATAAACCGTGTGTGGTGTGGCGACATCTATGGGGGCTTCTAGACACTGTGGGTTGGCGGCGCTAGTGGCTTCCGCCCCCACGGCTCCTGTGGAGCGGCAAAAAGCGGCCATTGCCTGTGCATTCTTGGTTTGAAACAGGGTGTGGACGGCGGTTTCGGCGGGGTTCTGCGCCATTGGGTGTTTTTGTGGCCATTACGTGGACTTGTTGGCCGGTGATTATTGCGCCTCGGTTTTGATGGCAGTATAGAGCAGAGAGACCGAAAGCTGTGTTGCGGCGGAAAAAAGAGCATGCAAATCAATATGTTAGGATAATGGTTGCAAATTTAGTGAAAATAATTATCTTCTTAATATGGATGGGCCGGACTGGGCATGGGCCTCAATATAATGAATTTGAATGGGTCTGGTCTGGGTCTGGGCTTGGTGTTCATGGGCTTCGACTGGTCTGGGCTTGGGGTTTAGGCACCCATTAAAAGCTATGCTTATGACCTGACCTGAGATGACCCCAGGTCAAAACTTTACACAATGTGAGCAATTAATGCCAGAACAGCTCTGGAAAATTGTGTGGCACTGCGCTCTCCTGTTTTCCCGCTATTCCCCAAAAATAATAGCGGGCCAAAATGCCCCCAGGGCCGTGCAAGGATTAAATATTTCCTCAGAAAGTGTATCGAAAGTCTCATATATAACACCAAATTAACCGAATTAACACCACTTTAACGGCCGGCCATTTCGGACGGTCCTAGGGAGCGCTAAATTGTCTAATTGATTAAGGTGATCCTTTGATGCGCGCTACCGATCACAATTTATTAAATATAACTCAGTTTTGCGGTCCCACTATAATCCTGCTATCTCAGCTTCCTTTACGTGTCAGAGGCGAGTTCTTCCCTAAGACCTGCAGCCTGCTGGTGCTCGGCGACAACTTCGCAGTTCCCGGGGTCAGGGACGCGTCCAAACGTTCCCCTCTATCACAGTTCCATTGGGCAGAGGGGAGAACCGAAAACACCGTTTCCAATGGGCTTCAATCAGCGACTGAACGCACACCCCTCGGGAGGGCCGCCCGCGAATGTAGCCTTAGATCCGCCACTGCCGCGATCCAACCACATGTCTCGCGGGAGAGCCTCCCGCAAATATAGCGCTGGATCCGCCACTGCCGGCGTCATCAGGGCTCTGTAAACGGTTACAGTGGTAACAACAAATACCTACCAGTGTCGTCGCCAGCTACCAGCAGTTAGGGTGTGGGTGGACGACAGTGTTCCTTACATCCAACGCTCATTTTTCGGAATTCAGCTCAAAGGCTTAAATCTTAAAAATTGGGTGCGCCCCACCAACGTAACGCTCATTTTTAGGAATTAAGGTCAAAGGCTTAAGTCCTAAAAATAGTCCTTCCATTCGTGTCCTCGTGTTGACGCCTCTGTGAACTGCGACGCTAAGCTTCTGCGACGGAAATCTCGGACTGATCATCAGTGTCGCCGCGGCAGTGCTCTGAACAGCCCACCATGCGATTCTGTCTGGCATTGGCACTGCTCCTTGTGAGTTGTGCCGCTTCTTCAGTCGCCACAGCAGATTCCACGACTGCCAGCATCGTAGCAGGGATCACCGACGCCTGCCTGGAAGGGGTTAGAGATGTGGTTCAAAGAACGGTCGATAGTGCAAATGACGCCAGTGCTCGGAACATCGGAAGCCAACTGCAGCGGATTGCTGAGGAGTTTCGCAACGGGCAGCAGACAATCTCGCAGCAGTGCGTACAGGACATCAGGAGCGGGCAGCAGGACATCGGCAACTCCCTGCGTCAGATTCAGGAGCAGCTGACGGCACTCCAGGGTGCTCCTGAACAGAAGCGGCAGACGTCACCACAGGGTGCTCCTGATCAGAGGCGGCTGACGGCGCTCCAGGGCGCTCCTGAGGAGTGTCCGGCCGGCTGGAGCCGCCACCAGGACAGCTGCTACTTCATCCCGAAGACGGTGACCACGTGGTACTTGGCTCACCACGTCTGTGCCGTGCTCGACCGTCGTGCCCGCCTGGCCTCGATCCACCCCGACTCCAGCCAGTTCATCAAGACGCTGGTGCGGAACAGTGGCGCTGCACGGGGCGTCTGGGTGGGTCTGGTTCGTTCTGCGGACGGCAGGAGCTGGGTCTGGTGTGATGGCACACCGCTGGACTTCACTGACTGGGACAGAGGACAGCCGGACAACAACTTCTTCATCGAGGACTGCGTCCATCTCGGCTGGCTGCCGGACTACTCCAGGACGCGTTGGCATGACAACAGGATCAGTGTGAAGGTCAACCTCCTGTGCCAGATCAAGCTGAGCTGAACGAAGACGATTCAGCTGGCTGCTGGCTGAGCCACAGCACATTATGCTGGCTGCTGGCTGAGCCATGACAGCCACAGCACAGCCGCAGCACATTTGGCGTCTCGCTGGCAAGTCGCGTCTCGCAAGCAATCGTGTCTTACGTCTGGGCCGCTTTGCTCGAAAATCTGGTCTCGCACGCAAATCGTGCGAAAAAGTTGAACTAGAGTCAACTCTCTCACGCACGAGATAGATGTCGCCACGAGACCCGCGATTCGGCAGCGAGATTTTGCCACGAACTCGCAGCGGAGCTGCGCGGTGCGAGACGAGACACGAGCGGACAGTATTTTGCAATGGGAATTGCAAGACGCGATTTGGGTGCGAGGGAGCTGTGTTTCAGCCTTAAGGGCTAACTGAGAGAGGAGGAACGCCATGAAAAGTGTGTGTGTGTGTGTGTGTGTGTGTGTGTGTGTGGTGTGTGTGTGTGTGTGTGTGTGTGTGTGTGTGTGTGTGTGTGTGTGTGTGTGGGTGTGTGTGTGTGTGTGTGTGTGTGTGTGTGGTGTGTGTGTGTGATGTGCGTCGCGTGCGTGCGTGGCGTGCGTGGCGTGCGTGCGTGGCGTGCGTGCGTGCGTGCGTGCGTGCGTGCGTGCGTGCGTGCGTGTGTGTGTGTGTGTGTGTGTGTGTGAAGGGGGGTTGAAAGCTGGGGCAGTGCAGCTTTATTTTTGTTTTGAGGGAAATCAATCCCCTACGTAATATTAGTTTAGTGGGTAGGAAGTGTTGTCGTCCATGTGTACCTTTCACGTTCTCAAAATATATGCTTTTACCAATGATAAGTTTTTAACAAAAAATATGTACAAAAGATAGTGGCCATTTCCGTTTCTCCGCCGACTCCTCTGCCTATTATGAGGACGATGATGACGACGATTATTATAACTATTATATTGATAGGGAACTCAAGGCTCGGCAATAAAGGCAGTTAAGCGCCCATTATTATATTATTTCAACGTACTCAGTATTGCTGAGACATAAGTATTCGAGAGCGATCAGTCATGCATTATTTCTTGTCAAAGAAATACACCTGCTGCACTAAATCGTAGGTGCCTAAAAATGAGACACCTTATCAGTTATCGTCCACTTAAACCTATTAGTGGCAGGGGGGGGGGTCATTTTGCCCACCCCTCATGTTTTTCTTAGATATCTCCGAAACTGCTATGAGTAGGATTATGAAAGCTAGCTGCCAACTTACCCCCCCCCCCCAGTGGCGCGCGGATTCGCGGGGGGCAGGGTGGGCAGTTGCCCACCCTGCCAAAAAATCGGGTGGGTCAAAACTATTTTGTTTTTGCCCACCCACTTTGGCCTACAACGGCTACCCTGTATATTCTGTACAAAAGGAGGCCCCAACGTGCAAGGGGAGACCCTCTGCGTCACTCGTAGAGAGCAGGCCCTCATGCAGAGAGGACAACCATGTATGCAGAAAGGAGACACTCCAGTGTCAAAAGAGGTCCTCTTTATAAACAAGAGACCCTCTTGTGCGGAGAGGAAGCCCCTTTTTGCAAGAAGAGACCCTCCCGTGCGCAAAGGAGGCCCTTCTGTGCGGGGAGGAGGCCCCCTGTGCGGGGAGGAGGCCCCTTTGTGCGGAGAGGAGGCCCCCCTGTGCGGGGAGGAGGCCCTTTGTGCGGGGAGGAGGCCAATCTGTGCGGAGAGGAGGCCCCCTGTGCGGATAGGAGGCCCCCTGTGCGGAGAGGGGACCCCCTGTGCGGGGATGAGGCCCCTCTGTGCGGGTTGGAGGCCTCTCTGTGCGGGGTGGAAGGAAGCCCCTCTGTGCGGGGTGGAAGGAAGCCCCTCTGTGCGGAGAGGAGGCCCCCTGTGTGGGGAGGAGGCCCTTTTGTGCGGGAAGGAGGTCAATCTGTGCGGGGAGGAGGCCTATTTGTGCGGGGAGGAGGCCCCCTAGCGCGTAGAGGAGGCCCCCTGTGGGCGGGAGGAGGCCCCCTGTGCGGGGAGGAAGGCCCCCCGCGCGGAGAGGAGACCCCCCTGTGGCGGAGAGGAGGCCCCCTTTGTGCGGGAGGAGGCCCTTCTATGCGAGAGGAGGCCCCTCGTGTCCGGAAAGGAGGCCCCCTTGCGCGGGGAAGGAGGCCCGCTCTGAGCGGAGAGGAGCCCCCTCCCCCTGTGCGGGGGAAGGAGGCCCTTTGTGGCAGGGGAGGAAGCCCCCTGTGCGGCGGAGGAGACCCCGTCCTGCGCGGAGAGGAGGCCTCCCTGTGCGGAGAGGAGGGCCCCCTGTGCGGGGAGGAGCCACTGTGCTGGGAGGAGGCCTCTCTGTGCGGGAAGGAGGCCTCTGGTGCGAAAGAAGAAGGCTCAACGTGCGAGAAGGAGGCCGCCTCTGTGCGGGGAGGAGGCCCCAGTGTGGGGAGGAGGCCCCCAGTGCAGGTGAGGCCCCGTTGTGCGGGGAGGAGGCCTATTTGTGCGCGGGGAGGAGGTCCCGCTCTATGCGGGATAGGGGCCGCCCTGTGGGGTAGGAGGCCCGCTTTCAGGGGCCTCCTACCGCACAGGGTATCACCAGGGTATCTGCTGAGTATCTGGAGGAAGCTTGGGGGAAAGATGGCACTGGAGATGGCCTGGCCTGGTCCCACTATTAATTAGATGCTTCGGTCCAGCAAAGTTGGGGCACGTACACTGGAGCAGGTTTCTGGGGTGGCCGATGCTCGCGTCCTTTTGCGTTCGCTCGCCTTTTATCCGGAGCTCGGAAGACTAGAGTATAACATAGTCCGCTAAAATAAAGCTACATGTCCTGGGGCAAGCAATTACTGTCAAAGGAAAGGCTCTGCAGCAGACTCACTTTAAATCGCGCCCCAGCTGGAGAATAGTAGATTTTAAACCCTCCATTCAAATGCATGTCGGGGGGGGGGGCGGAATCGCGGTCCTTTCCGCTGAGGTTTATTTCGTTAGCGTCGTACATGCTCATTAAAGACGGCCAAAAGCCTCAAAATAGCATAATGGCTCAAATTACTCTGCTTACAATTCTTCTATGCAATTTCAAATTTGCACATACAAATGGTACTGTAGTTGTTCACCGCAAAATTTAAGATGGCATTAGGAATACTAGGGGGTTCCAATGACAGGGTAGATAGCATGGGGTTTGAGTATAGTTGATATCGAAAAGTTTGCCTATCTGTGTGACGATACACGATTATATCTTCCCCTTCTGCACATTAGATCCTTTTCAGCTTGATTTAAATACATAAATAACTATGATGATATTCACTGGGACAGACAATACTAATGCTTAAATTGAGCCATGGGCTCCAGTAAGTTAACTACCAATTACTTCTTGGCATGTTGCACCATGTACGAATAGGATACCGGGTGCCAATTTTGTAGAGACTATGATCTGGAATCTTTTGGTGGTAATACCGAGAGATAGGGAAGTAAAGCTCAAGGCAGGCTGTGGATTCATCTTCATTATCAAGGTCAGTCTGCGGTAAGATCTCTACTCGCTAGGGAGAACCGGGAGTGTAAGCTGGAGAGACATAGGAGGAGGTAGAGATCATAGTGACAGGGCGAACTACAGCAGGTGAAAGTAGGAAGGGGTAGGCATTCTCGAGACTCTTTCGGCAGATAGCGGAATGTGTGTAATGGGATAAGAACGCAGGAGCATGTAGATCTCGACAGCTGGGATGATATAGTTGGTGGGATGGTTGTCTAGTGTTAATGATGAGACTGAAATAATGATGTAGCAATAAGATCGAGAAGAGAAAATATAGCGAGAGGGTATTAGGCTACGCACCTCATCGAAGTACTCCGGCGAAAGCGCCACCAATGCCTGCACATGCCTGTATCAACTCAGGCGATATGGATCAGGTGTCGAACCAGATCTTATCTAACACGGTGCTAGACCGTAAGATAGGATAGCGGCGAAACCGAGATAATGTAGAAAGATGTGCCTGTCTTAAGTCAGGTGATGGTAGTTACCCTGAATGATATCCAACTATGATTCTTAGGTTATTAGCTTGCCCCAAGACATGTTAGAACATTATATATAGTTGATTTGATACGGGCTCATGGACAGTGGTAGTTAGAACTGGATTTCATCTTTCCGTGTGATGCTTAGCCCGGAGAAAAGTCAGACATGTTGTATACGGGCATAAGACGCGGTGGAATGCATCCGTAGCAACCCCATAGAATAGCTCCAGTGGGTAGGGCTACTAACATTGCTGGGACGTAGGATATCTATATATATAATAGATGGGGACCTAAGGCCAGACTCATTCTCCAGTGCCATCTCCCCAAGGACTCCTTCCTAGATACATTCAGAAGTATACTCATGTGTGATAACCTATATATATATACTGTGCGGGTGGTAGGCGCCCTGTAGTCAAAACGCTGGGGCCAGGCACATAGGCGCACACGAGGGGTGGGCTTCTCCTTCTTCTCGCATATGGAGGGACAGCTTTCTCATTCCAGTAACCGCTACAATAGTGACCTCAGCCTCCAGCAGCACATCGGGCCGAGTCACCTGGTCACTGTTGGGCCTCTCACTCGCTATCACTGTTGGGCCTCTTCCCGGACAACAGAAGGGCCTACTCTTCTGCATAACAAGTTTGGGCTCTTCGTTTTCACTCCTGAACAGGGAGGCTCCTTCCGTTCCCGGGACACGAGAGGTCCTTCCCCCCAGCACAGGGGCCTCCTCTCGCACAGGGGCCTCCTCCGCACAGGGGGGCCTCCTCTCCGCGCAGGCGGGGTCCATCCCTACGCCCGAGCGGAGGGGCTTCTCCCCGCAAAAGGGCCTCCTCCCGCACAGGGTGCGCACGCGCCGATGGGCGTTCATACTCCGCTCAGAGGGGCCTCCTTCCCCGCGCAAGAGGGGCCTCTTTCCGCACGAGAGGGCTCCTTCTCCGCAATAGAGGGGCCCTCTCCCGCACAGGGGGCCCTCCTCTTCGCCAGGGGTCTCCTCTCCGCGCAGGGGGCCGTTCTCCCGCACAGGGGGCCTCCTTCGCACAGGGGGCCTCCTCTCCGCGCAGGGGGCCTCCTCCCGCAACAAAATAGGCCTCCTCCCCGCAACAGATTGGCCTCTCCCGCATAAAAGGGCCTCCTCCGCCAGGGGGGCCTCCTTCCGCGACAGAGTGGCTCCTCCCCCGCACAGAGGGCCTCCACCCGCCACAGGGGCCTCCAACCGCACAGAAGGGGCCTCCTCCCGCACAGGGGGCCTCCTCTCCGCAAGGGGGACCACTCTCCTCGCTCGGCACAGATTTTAAGAGCCTCCTCTTTCTGGCACGAAGACTGGCCTTCCATGCACCCGGACAGGTGGGCCTCCTTCCGCACAAAGGGACTTCCTTGGCCCCGCACAGGGGGCCTCCCTCCCGCACAGAAGGGCCTCCTTTGCGCACGGGAGAGGGTCTTGTCTTGCAAAAAAGGGGCTTCCCTCGCTCTCTGCGACAAGAAGGGTCTCTTTAGTTAAAAACAGAAGGCATACCTCTTTTGACACTGGAGTGTCTCTTTCCTGTCTCATACATGAGTGTGTCACTCTCTGCATGAGGGCCTGCTCCTCTACGATGACGCAGAAGGGTTCCTCCTTGCACCGTTGGGCCTCCACTTTTGTAACAGAATATACAGGGTAGCCTGTTGGTAGCCAAAGTGGGTGGGCGAAAAACATAGTTTTTGCACGCCTGATTTCTCTCTGGTCAGGGTTGAGGGCAAACTGCCACACCCTCGAACCCCCCGGAATTCCGCCGCCCTGGGGGGGGCGCTATAAGTTGGCAGCTAGCTTATCATATTAACGTACGTCATTAGCAAGTTCGGAGATATACCTAAGAAAAAACATGAGGGGTGGGCAAAATGACCCCAACTGACCACTATATAGGATTTAAGTGGACGATATACTGAATAAGGTGGTACTCACTAATTATTTAAGGCACCTACATTTAGTGCAGGACAGGTGTATTTTGAATTTAGACAAGAAAATAATGCAATGCACTGCGATCGCTCTCGAATACTTTGTCCTAAGTCAAATACCTGGTGCGTTTGAAAAAATTCGATTGGGCGGCTTAACTGCCTTTATTGCGAGCCTTGAGTTCCTATCAATAATAATAAGTTATAATAATCGTCGTCATCATCGTCCCTCTATAGGAGGATATTCGCGGAGAAACGGAAATGGCCACTATTTTGTTCATATTTTTTTGTTTAAAACTTATCATTGGTAAAAAGCATATATGTTTTGAGAAACGTGAAGTACATCAGAGTCGGAGTGAGACAAGCTGACTTCCTACCCACTAAAACTAGATATTACGTAGGGAATGGATTTCCCTCAAAACAAAACAAATAAAGCGTGCAAATCGTGGCCATGCAGCTTTCAAATATCCCCTTTTCTTTCTATCTGACTCGACGCCTACGGTTTTTTAATACTATGACTTTATTCTAACACGCACCAGTTCCTACACACTAAACCACAGACGCAAGCGCGCGCATACCTAGCTGGGAAACGGGAAGACATGCTCCACGAATCACGCAACTGTCTACACGCTACGCACCACGCACTCATGGATTATATACATACCACGCACAGTGGGCCAGCGTACGCATTCTAGACAAAAAATCAAGTTTAAGTAACCGGATCTACAGCTGACGCAACGATCGACGCATAACACCACTTATCACACATACACACGATTACACTAACACACACTTACACACACATCAGCGTACACCACACCACACGACATCATCCGAACTCTAACGCAAACACACGATCACATCAGTCACTACTCTTTCCCGATCACTACATCTTCACGAGCACACTACTACTATCATTGGATGTGCTGAGGATGCTTAATAGTGTTAGCGAAACGTTACATGTACGCAAAATATAGGCACAGTTTTTACATGACTTCTCTGTTGGATGGCAGAACTAATAATCAGACTTTTAGAAGGCCTTCTTAAGAAACATGAACAACGCTGCGATATGCTGTCATGGGTTTTACTGATACTGCCATATATATATAAATATATATATATACATATAATTATATTAATTATATATAATATATAATATATATATATATAATATATATATATTAATATATAATCTATATGTGTGTGTGTGTGTGGTGTGTGGTGCGGTGTGTGTGTGTGTGTGTGTGTGTGTGTGTGTGTGTGTGTGTGTGTGTGTGTGTGTGTGTGTGTGTGTGTGTGTGTGTGTGTGTGTGTTTGTGCATGATCCGTGTTTGTATTGTTAACGAGTTTGTAAGATGTCACTGCAATTTCGACCCAAACGAAAAGTTACGATATACATGTTACGAACGAAATGAATGTAGTGTTAGCGTCAACGAGTTTATGTCTTTTGTTTGTTAAAATTTAAAGGGGAGGTATGTTGGCTGGTATACTTAGGAGTAGGACACTTCTCGGGTTCGTTAAATGGTATTTGTAGTTATATAAGTGTAAGAGATCTCCACAATCAAGAGATCTCCACAATCATCTCTAGATCCTAGAGGATTTAGAGGAATTCTACATTGAGTTTATGTATTTATAATTTAAAATATTGTTTTGAGATATTATTGGAAAATATAACCTTATGTTTTAATGCTTAGTTTCAAATATATTAAAAAGTTGAAATATTTCGGTACAATCCTTCTTCAGTTCAGTAAATAAAATTCCCACAGGCCCAACACAACGGAAACCGCGCCAAACATCTGATATAGCATTTAAACACATAACAATTATCGCGCCAATCGTCAAGAGCATCTTCTCCACATATAAAGTTATAATTAAGTAAAGGTAATTAATAATACGCAAAACATTGCTTTGTACATTTAAATTACTACCCCGACAATATACATGACACATATAATATAACATCCATAGTTCAGGTCATTGTTTACATAGTGGGTATCCCTACCTTAGACATCAAGTAATATAAGCCCATGTATATCTTTTATCTTTATATTTTGTAGAGACCATATATCATAAATTGTTTATATCTTGAAACTAAGTATTGAAAATAAGGTTATATTAATATAACATCTTGCTAATCACAATGCTGTTCATTCAAGTGCTTCGTCATATAATTATTGTTTTTAGTGTTTGAAATGTGTACCCGAACCAGGCTGACGAAGATCACAGTAGTGATTGAAAGTTACCGCTATTAACTGTTTTACAACTGGTGTTCAATATATGCTAATAAAGTTACAAGTCTTTAACAAAAAATATGAACAAAAAGTAGTGTCCATTCCCCTTCCCTCTGGCGGTTCCGTTGCCTATTATTCGGACGATGATGATAATTAGTATAATGATAGGAAACTCAAGACGCGTCAATAAAGGCAGTTAAGCGTTCATTATCATACTATTTCATCGCACTTTCTATTGCTGAGACATACAGTGAATCGAAAGCGATCCATCATGCATTATTCGTTACAATCAATAATACCTACTACGCTAAAACGTTTGCCCCGAAAGAATGAGCCAATACAACTCCCAGCAATATGTAATGTGTTTTTTGGACCCCTCCCCCTTCCACCACGGTTCTTCACAATTAACTATCAGCGAAGTTATTCTAATTTACATCAATGCTAGCCATGTTCTCCGGCCAGCTCTGTCGCAGCAACAGCTCTGTCGCAGTTGCAGCAACTGTTTACAGAACCGGACGTTGCACTTTGCAGACGACAGCGGCAAAGTATGCCAGCTCAAGTAAACACAGTGCAACATCACGCAGTCAGGATTTGTTTGTCAGGGGGTTGAAGGCACCTCAGTGGTAGGATCAAATGTTACTCTTCAGCCTTTGTTTCTGATGTGTTAATACAATATTTTAGCTTATCAATAAGAAATCAAAACAACAATATACAATCAAAAAGTGAAAAAGAAATCGGATTTATTCACACATAGCGAACTATTTACCTAGTGTCGGGAATTTGTTTCAGGTACATTGTTACAGTGCTCCGAAGGAGATCACCAAAAGGAGATCAGAAAAAAACTGCACTTGGATCATACATAATAACCTATGATAACATCATCCAGAAGGAAATGGACTGATATCATCTACAAAAATATCCTTTGACTTATTATGGGAGGTCGCAAAATTGACCTGACCTAAGGTAAACGATATAAAAAACGAGATACACATTTTGTAGTTACTAATGACTTAATGAAATCCTATAAGTTTTATATCGATCCCTTAGAAACTGTGGTCATGGCACGACCGCAAATTTTTTGGTAGCTAGGGTCACTTGACCTGACCTGATGACCTCACCTAACCCGACACGAAACTTGAATTTTCGCAAAATGTGCGGAGAGAATCAGTGATTAGTTACGCCAAATTTGGCGGCGCTACGAGCCGCCGTTTTTTCGTTATCTCTATAAAACATGAGGGGTGCTCCCCCCCCCACAGACACACACAACCCTAGTGGGGCACGGGTTAATGAACCACATCACCAGCTTTATATCAATGCCAGCCATGTTCCCCAGCCAGCTCTGTTGCAGTTGCAGAAACTGTTTGCAGAACCAGCCGTTGCATCAACATCATCATCATCTTCATGTTTGTTATCCAATATCACAGCAATATGTGATGTGTGGCACAATAATTGCAGGCATGGTGCAAAAGCACTAAATGTGCACAAGTCAGCGCACCACGTCTAGGATCTGGGCACAAACAAAATTACATTTTACTCCAGCCGCCGCCACGGCACGAGGCATTCAACACACCGCTATGGTAAGTGAACGTTGCCAGTCGCCATACACCCGCCACTGACACCAGCCATATCAATTGAAATATATATAGTATTAGTTTATACGCTAGTGAATCTATCTGAGTTCAGAAGGAATTCGTTAAGCTCACTGGCCACCACCCGACCATCGAAGCCGGAGAGATTTGTGCCCTGCAGTAGTATTTGAGGACAAGAAAAAACGAAGTGACGATGGTTTCAGCTTGATGCCTGCACTCACATTTAGGAGTAGAATATTGTTTATTATAAATAAATGTGAATTCAGATGTGTCGTGTCATTGCGAACTTGCGTATAATGTAATGTTTCCCTTCTTCGATCCCGCAGTGTGAAAATTCGGCGGATCATGCAAACCCAGCTGCTCGCGAAGTTTCTTTTTGCATGTTTATGTAAGAGTTGGCGTGTGGTGTCATTTAACTGGCTCCATTGCCTTCTTGTTGTTTGAAAGAATGAATGCTGATTAGTGATAACATGTTGCACAGACCACTATATATAAAGTGGTCTGTGCATGTTGTATTGTGAGGGGGATCTAGTGGGAGTGTTTGTGTTTCTAAGAGTGATGTTGATGTCCTGTGCTCCGGTTTTCGGCATAATGGACGTGGCATAGTGTGGTGTGTGTGGTGTTCATGGTCGTTCAGTTTGTGTATGCGTCTTCTTGTAGTCAGTGCGTCCCAGCCCCGTCCTAACCGTAACTTGTCGGTAGATGTTCAAAATAGTGTCCCTGTCGCCAGTCTCCCGGCACGATTTGGCAATGTCTCTTGTCTAGTGGAGTCCTGTCAAATAGTCACCATGCACAAAATATCTACGAAAATCATGAAACACATGTTTTATGGATTTGTGATGAGTAGGTTATGATATTGATACTCATTTTAACTTCAGACGTCATGTACACGAATGATTTGTTTAGCTAAGGTCAACGTGAGGTAACAAAATGTAAAATTCGAAACTGATAAATATAAATATAAATATTATGTTTATGGACCAGTTTTGACCCAGAAATACATTTTTTTTTATAAATTTAGTCCGAATGTTCTGTATGGATGGCTTTCCGAGGTCAGAACCCGCGCTAGCATAGCCTGTTGGCTGGTACCTGACCTCACTCACCCGATCGCGCACAAATTCTGTTGGCCGACAGAATTTAGAGAACGAAAGTTGTACGTGCCCGCATACCTGGACACGGTCCGCCCCGCTCACTGAATCACCTGGCTCGAAGTGCGACCGCTGCCACCGGCACGAGGCCATCCAGTCAAGAAGGCAAACCAGCGAGCGCCGCAGCGCTCGAACCCAGGCTGCCACTACTGAGATAGGTCAGAAGACCAGCGCTCTCCCACTGAGCTACGGGGGCGGACCCCCGTAGCCCAGACAGTTGTCATTTATTTGTATGTACCTTGTCAATAAAAGCCAGAAGACGTAATTTTCAAATATGATGTCTCGAATTACCAGCACTTTATTTAGATACCATTATTCAGTCAAAAATGATTATATTATTTCGAAATTGGTATGCTAGTTTCTTGCAAATGGTCATCTAACATTTATTCTGTTCTATTTCAACATTAGAAATACACTTTTTCCAAAAAAATATATTTTTTAGGAAAGTTTAGGTGCATGAAATCCGAGACAGCCATATTGCAGTTTTTGTCATTTACTATCTAAATAACTTTTTTGATTGCGTTTTGCTTAAACCGCGCGGCGCAGGGGACTCCAGCCGAACGCTCGGCGTAGGGGGGGTAAGTTTTACCCCCCTCGTATCATCCGAACCAATAACCGCAGCGAGACGCGCAAGGCGGCGATCAAAAGCTCTCAATGGAACGAACCGAATGCATACTCGAAATTTTCCAAGCTAGGTCAAATGTCAGGTCACGGTCTGGTCATATGGAAAACTCCTGTTAATTGAGTTAATGGTTCATACTTTCAATTATAATCCTTTGATTAAGACTATCAATGCACATAAAGCTCTCAAAGGTTAATACATTCTCTGAGCATTAAGTAAAAGTGAATTGATGCAAAGGTCGAGAGGTTACGACCATCAGAGTCACAAAAGGTCCACTGTCACCAAGAGGTCAACGAAGTCTTGTGACACATGTTTAGGGGTCATTTTACCGTCAAAATCATCCGCAAACGCATTTTGTAAATTGACCCGCACCTAGAAAGGTCAAGATAGGTCCCATCAATCTGAGCTCAAAACTGGAAACTGACTAATATGAAATAAAAATGCATGTTTTAAGGTCAGTTTTGGTCCTCATAAATAACAAAAGACATTTATATATCTGTATCAGGTAAAAATATAAAAAAACATTGTTTTGAAAATGACGTATTAGCTACATCTATGCTTGGAGAGCAATCAGTCACTGAAAAATGAAGATATTACTTTGAAAATTTGGTCTTGGGAATATTCTCATTACACTTGGTTCTCTTATATATATTCCGGTTTTTTAGAATACCTTTGAAATTGTCAATTTTTGGGAAAAATTCTGAAAAAAAATTATTTTTTATTAGTTATTTGTTTTAGGGGGGTCAAAAACCCAAAATTTTGGAAATCTGACATAGCCATTTTGTAGCAGGGACTATCATGGGCTGGGTGCATCCAAGGGTGCCCACTCAATTTTTCCGATTGTCTGTGTTGGGTATGCATTTTTTGACTTTTCGTGGGTACTGGGCGGGCATGGGTATGGCAATTTTAGAACAATGTCGCTAAACATTTTTTTACTTGACAACCAGATATTTAACCAGGTATTTTCCTAATGATATAGGACACTTAACCAATAGACTTTGGCAATTCTA
Source organism: Semibalanus balanoides (assembly GCA_014673585.1). Classification (NCBI taxonomy): domain Eukaryota; kingdom Metazoa; phylum Arthropoda; class Thecostraca; order Balanomorpha; family Balanidae; genus Semibalanus; species Semibalanus balanoides. The sequence goes on from VOPJ01010804.1 coordinate 15,943, forward strand.
TGACAACAATAAATCGTGGCAAGAAATAGGGCAGTAAGACTTCTAAATAATGTCTGATTATAAGTCTGATCAAATATGATAATGTTGACCGCAAAGTGTTCGATATGTCCAAATCAACAGCAACACACAGGTGCCTGAATATTATTATTGAGTTAAAAATTACTCAAAGTCAACATGGCTGGATAATGGTTGCAAATTTTTGTGAAAATATGATCTGTTCTATCTGAATGGGCCCCAATGGCCATGGTATCATATTATGAATTTGATGGGTCTGGTCTGGGTCTGGGCTTGGTGTTCATGGGCTTCAGCTGGGCTGGGCTTGGGGTTTGGACACCCATGATAGTCTCTGTTTTCTAGGGAATTAAATTTCGTTCCTCAAACTGTTTTGAGTTTGCAATTTTCGTTAGAGCTATGTTTTCTACGATGCATCAAACATAGATCGTTTTTTAACCCAAAATTGCATGACATGACATCATCAAAACGTGATTATCTAACAAAGTTCTGATTTATTTTCACTAAAATTGTTTCGGAAAATGTCAAATGGATGTTGGATAAGGTACTGAAACTTTTATATCGTTATCTGTTATAGTTTTCAAGTTATTGCGGAAATCCTGGATGGAGGGTAATATTTACCCCCTTTACCTTCGCCCCACGGGGGGGTGTTTGAACACCCCCTTCCCGTTTTATCAAGATAACGAAAAAACAGACGCGCGTAGCGCCGCCAAATTTAACATAACAAATCATTGATCCTTTCCGCACATTTTGCAAAAATTCAAGTTTCGTATCAGGTTAGGTCAGGTCACAGTCAGGTCAATGTGACCCACCTACCAAAATGTTTCGTCGTCAGGCCATGACCACAGTTTTACACGGATCGATATATCAAACATTTTAGTAATTACATATGTCAAGTCATAATATCTACAAAATGTGATCTCGGATTTTTTTATATCTACGTGAAGGGGGCGGTCGGGTTTTCAATTTTGAGCCTCCCATTGAGAATCAATGGAGAAGCATTCAAATGCTTTATTTTTTCGACAATACTACAGTCATTTACTCTGGACAATGTTATAAATATAAATACTATGTATGATCAGTGCAAGGGTCTTCTCACGCTTACGGGTCTCTTAGGTCATCCGAGGTCCCCGACACAATTGTCCATTCACATAACTATAACATGAATGTATCATTAGAGACAGCCTGTACTTTAACCAGCATGTATGTGGTTTGTTCGTCAGAGACGACTCTCCTGATATGCAACAGTTTAAACATACTTGGTCACACACTTTGACTTTGACCTGAGGTATTTTTTTAAGTTTGATACCTGTCAATTGAGGAAATTGAATATTTTAAATAGCGCTCTTGACGCGCAGAAAAAATACAGCCGAATTGGTCGTTATGACAGTTATATATGCCGTCTATCTCAGCCATACTTTATTGGCTAAGGGGGAAGTTCTCATAATTTTTTTCGAGAATCATGTTATTGCTCACAGAAATGAGGACGAAACAATTTTAGTATCGTGGACATTAGTGACCTCTAAGATGTCTCTACAATACTTGACCTCAGGTCTATTTTTTGTGTAGAATAAACTAGATCGATTACGAATAGACTATAGAATTGCTAGATTCTTGACGTTTTGTTATTTCTATGTATTAGCGAAGTTTCGCGTTCTGGAGAGCTTGATGGTCGGCGCTTTACTGCAAGCTGTATGTAAAAAACTTTGACTCCTATAACATTTGGAGATTAGTATGCGACTCCCGGTTGCGAGATCGATAGCTCTTTGTAGCGTTGAGCCGACAATATGAATGTTTCGAGGACAATAGTGGTCTAGAAATAAAATTAGTCCTGAGAATAAAGTCGGTTATTATATATGATATACTCGTTTTGTATTGTAGGAGTTTGTCAACCGGGGTTATTTTGAGTTTTGGGTCTAGAAAGCTGAGTATAAGAAGAGGGATGTTTCAACGAATCCGCCAGCTTACGAGCGGGCCAGTGCGTCAACCGTCAGGCGACACATCGCACCGAGTCGCGCGCGAGATAGGAAGTGGCGAGGTGTAGAGACACATCATGTGGGTCGTCTGCACTGGAGTGATTAAATACGGTCTTCCATGTTTATACGGTTGTTAGAGTTAGTGATGATTTTAGACTGGTGTCAAAAAACGTGTAAAGTAACGTCACTAAATTCACTATATCTCAACAACTGATCAACGGATATGTTTCGGTTTCGCACAGACAACGTCCAATTAATGTACACAAAACAATCAGAAATTTAACGTTGATATGGCTAATTATTTTGAGTTTTTACTAAAATTTGTCAGAGGAGAGTTAACCCAGCATTGACTGGGGGGCGTTTAACGCCCCCAACCCTTGCCGTTTTTTCGTCATAACTAAAAAAATGATTATCGCTATCAACGTCAAACTTTAAGTACTTTATCGTACATCAATTTCACGTCTTCTGTGCGAAAATAAAAAATACGTTGATAAATTTCTGAGATATAGCGAATTTAGTGACGTCACTACACGCGGTTTTTACACATAAATCAGCTAAAATGTAACAGACCGTACAAAGGCAACAAAATGAGCAAAATGCAATCCAAAAACACTGATAATGATCGCAACTAATAATAATAATAAAGGCTAAATAATGGCAATCTCTGATTCTAAAAAATTTGGTTTTTGATTAAAAAAAAAATGGAAAAATGACTATAAAATCACAATTTTCAATTAATAAAAAAAAAAATAGTAAACAAGTGAGAGAACTGTATGCAACCAACAAACATACCAAATTTCAAAGTGATGTATTCATTTTTGACTGAATGATCGCATTTACAGTGCTGGTAACTCGTGACGTCATATTTTGAAATTACATTTGTGTTTTGTTTTTGTTTTGTTTTTCGACAAGATACTGAACAATTAAAGACAGCACTGTATTTATGAGACAAAACTGGTCTAGCAACATGCCTTCTTGGTTTATATATTTATTAATTTCAAAAGATGTCATTTTCTGACCTTACTTTGACCTTAACTTGACCTTTACTTCATATACATGAAGTTTGGTGATCAAATGAGTATTACTATCGCTTTCCACGAGTAAAATGAACCATAAAACATGCGTTGCATAACTTTTGTAGATATTTTGCGCATAGTGACCTTTTGTGGCCTGACCTTGACCTTTTATCTTTTTTAATAATGCCATTTTCGATCATGTGGGATGTGTATCATATGTTTAAAAGCAATTTGGGTGATTATGGTTGCAATGGAAGGCTTTGGATGGAAAGTAAGGCTCATACACGAACAAACATTTACTTTGACCTTTGACCTGCCCGTGACCTGACACGTGAACTCAAATGGCAATTTTCGAATATGCTTTAGATTCGTCTCAACGAGCGCTTTCGAATGCCGCACTGCGCATCTCACAGTGATCATTGGTTCGGAAGATAACCTGGGGGGCGTTTAACGCCCCCCTCCAGTCAACGGTGTTCAGATCAGACNAACACTCCTACCACTTGCAGGAGCTTACATTGGAATGGCTCGTCTCGTATCTGTCTGATAGACGCCAGAGAGATGTCGTCAACGGCAAAACCTCCGACTGGAAACTGGTGACCTCCGGCGTTCCACTTTCCAGTAGGATCGCTTTTGGCTCCCCTTCTCTTTTCGATGTTCATTAACGAGCTACCGAGTTACATGGAATCCGGCTGCCTTTTGTATGCCGACGATATTAAAATTTTCCACAAAGTCACCTCCCCAGCTGACGGACTGTTACTGCAGCGGGATCTCAGTCTTCTGTCAGCCTGGTCCGTCAGGTGGGGACTCACCCTTAACCCTGCAAAATGCAAATCGTTTACGATGACTCTCTGGCGTGCACCCGTCCAGACCAAATATGTTATCAGTAGTGCCGAACTGGATCATGCAAGCAAAATTAGGGACCTTGGCGTAACACTAGACTCAAAACTAACCTTTGCATCACATGTCTCTGACATAGTCAGTAGGGCCAACCGAGCGCTTGGCCTCCTTACTCGTTTTTTTCATGTCGGTACTAGCACTTCAAAATTCAACCAGAGCGCAGTGCTAGCTGCGTACTTCGCGAACGTGCGTTCGATTTTAGAATACTGTAGCGTGGTCTGGGCGGGGCGGCCAACTCCCACACTGTGCGGGTTGATCGAGTGCAACACAAATTCCTCATTTGGCTACTATCTCATACATCCTCCGGACAAGCTAATTCTCTTTCTTATGGTAGCCTTCTGCTCCATTTCAAAATTCCTTCCCTTAGCATCAACGGCCAGAGTGCAGCACGATCTGCTCTTCTTGAGGAACATCCAGTGCGGGGGAAAGTGGAACTCTCTCCTGCGGGTCGTTCCCCCTGCCACGTAGACTCGATCGACGGGGCACCGTCTCTCTTTTACCGTGCCTGCGAGCACGGGTAAGAATGTGGACTCAGGAATGTTTCTGCCGGCTCTCTAGAGCAATGAATGCCTTTTTAGGCAGTGCTTTTAAGGACACTCCACCTTAAAAAATGTGTCAAATGTACGTCGTTTGTGGTGCAAAATATGAAGTGAATGCGCTGAATCACGATTTTATGACATTTGTTTAATCACGAACAGTGCCAATTTTTATTAAAAAAAATTTTTAATATTTGGACTGATGAACGTCATAGAAGGATTTTTGGGGAAAAAAATAAAACCTTCACGCTGCCAATAGTAGGACTATAGTGATGGTTATGTCGATGGCCAAAGGTAAATAAAGCCGACTGTAATACACATTTAGGGCAAAGAGACTCGACAATCGGCTCACGGCCACATTCAAATACATTGGGGGCTGGCGATGTTACAGATTGCAAAATCAAACTCGAATTTCTCTGTGATTTGACCTCAGTGGTTGTTTTAACTTATAGGTACCATACATAATGTCAATGCCAAGCACGGAAAATGGCTATCTCAACTCAAATCTTATGTTAAGGTGGGACAGTCCCTTTAACGCAGACATTGTTATGACAGTTTTGGAGCTTTTTAAAACCCAGGTGTTGAAGTACGTTTTAACTTTTAACCCTGTAGTTTGTCGCTGTAGACTTTAGGCTGTGTGATGATGTGATATGTGTGATGTGTAGTGTATTTATTTTCATCTTATCTTCATGAATTTGCCTGTCAGTTGAGCGTAGCTCTGTTGGCGATCAGCGAAATAATAGTGGTAAATATTTATGCGCTGTATCCTCTCAGCTCGGACGTTGTGTATGTTAGTGGCTTCCGCCTGCCCAGCACGGACCCTGAAGAAGTTACAGCAGTACTGACCTAATCGTGTTCCTCACTGGAACTGCCTGCCCAGCACGGACTCTGAAGAAGTTACAGCAGTACTGACCTAATCATGCTCCTAACTGGAAGTCCAGTACAGGGTCCAAGAGATTAATAATACAGCAGTACTGACCTAATCATGTTCCTAACTGGAAGTCCAGTAGAGGGTCCAAGAGATTAATAATACAGCAGTACTGACCTAATCATGCTCCTAACTGGAAGTCCAGTAGAGGGTCCAAGAGATTAATAACGCGCTTCAATGTGGCATTTAAATCTAAGAAGCTAAATAACCTGACAAAAATAACTAGGAAAAAAGTAAAGAGTGATGGCCTTGTGCCACCAGACTCAAGGCTGTATTTTATCCATACATGTGTTTACAACATGTGGCATATATAGATGCCGAAAATCCTAAATCATTGGTTAAAGCTTAGTCACGGACACGGAATGAGCTGGCAAGTCACAGCTTTGGTCACGACGCTGCAATGCTAACCATATGGCGCTGGCCTGGCCAGTCACAGCTTCAGTCACGGCCGTGACCGGTTCTGGTCCCAGCGCGAGATGCTCAGATCATAATTTCTGCAAACTCTAGTGCATCAAACAAAACATTCGATGTGCCAACGCAATAACTTAAAGAAACACAAAAATGCTTATATGTTCAAACGCCATCAATAATGCAAGGCACAAAAAATTATTCCTCACCCGGGTTAGGGTCCGATACCAAATATTATTACTTATTATAATTATACAGTGAACGAGTGCGGGGAGGGGTACGACCCCCTAAGCGTTTCACCCCTATAATATAAGCTAGAGCTTCGATTGAAAACGAGCGTGTTGCTGTTGACGAGAGAAAGACTTCTATGATACCCAATTTTAAGTCCTGTTCATTAGGTGACCTCTGAGCATGTCAGTGAACCCGGATATCATCCGAATCTGTATGCCTGGATATATCCTCATTTTGGCAGTTGTTGGGTTCTGGTTCCTTATCCTGCCATTGGTTAGGTAGCAGGACAGGGCGAATGACGGTAAATCAAAAAGTTTTTTAATAGCAGTCTGGGGAGGTTCGGTGGGTTCGGTATCATTACCACTTTAAGAGGGACACTGCCACCTCCAAAAACTTATAAATCTACGCCATTTGTGGTGCAAAATATGAAGTAATTGCTGCTAACACGATTTATGAATTCGTTTTCATAAATGTTCAATTTCATAAAAAAAAGTTTTAATATTTGGGCTGATGACGTCATGCGGAATAGGAAAACCTTCACGCTCCATAAATATGCTAGGTATTGGGTTAATTGTGCTTGCCAAACGTAAAACAGTCGACTTAATCAACATTTAGTAAAGAGAACGGACGACATCGGCTAGGCCCCCATTCAAATACAATATTGGGGACGGGAATTGTAACAGATGTCAAAATTCAAACTCAATTTCTTCTTGTTATTCGACCTCAGTGGTTGTTTTAACTTAACCATGCATATTGCAATGCAAGCACGCACAAATGGCTTTCTCAAACTCAAATATAATGTTAAGTGACAGTGGTCCCTTTAACAGTTACATTTCTAGTAGAAACAGTCCAATATGTCTGTTTGTATATGACATTTTTTTTCTCAACAATAATGTGTTTCCCTCCTCTTGTACCAGTGTGTTGTAAATGGACAACATGTCGGTGACTTAAATTTATGCTGCTATTGGCATCCCGGGCACTAAAAGATGATGAAATGGCCACGTCTGATATTTGCCAATACCTAACACGCATCCTCTGGGGTCTCCAGACGAATGCGAACCGCTGGGGGAGGGGGGGGGCAAATTGGCTGTCCCTCGTTATCTTCCTAACCAATAACCGCAGCGAGACGCGCAAGGCGGCAATCGAAAACTCTGAATGAGACACATCCATTTTTAGCAATTTTTGAAATAAGGTCACATGCCAGGTCAGGTCAAATGTAAAAATTGAGATAAGTATTTTTAGTTTTTGGGTCATGTTTTCCATCCAAAGTCTTAGAATGAAACTATTTTACCACACACAATTATCTCAATAGTAAAGTGCATCTTCTGCATTAGCCCGCGCGGCGTAGGGGTCTCCAGCCGAACGCGCGGCGTAGGGGGGGGGTAAATTTTACCCCCTCGTATCTTCTGAACCAATAACCGCAGCGAGACGCGCGAGGCGGCGATCGAAAAGGCTCTTCAAGGAAACGAATCGAATTGCATCCCAGAAATTTTCAAGTTAGAGTCAAATGCAGGTCACGGTCAGGTCATATGGAAAATTCGAGTTAATTGAGTTCATGGTTCATACTTTCAATTATAATCCTTCGATTAAGACTATTAATGCACATAAAGCTCTCAAATGTGTAATAAATCTTCTGCATTAAGTAAAAATAAATTTGCATGCAAAGGTCAAGGTCAAGTTCAGGTCACAAAAGGTCACTGTCACTAAGAGGTCAACGAAAGTCTTGTGAACACATGTTTATAGGGGTTATTTTACACGTAAAAAGTTCGATAGCAACAGCCATCTTTTAACAACTTGACCCCATAAAAGGACAAGATCAGGTCATCTAAGGTCAAAACTGGAAACTGATTAATATTGAATAAACAATGCATTGTTTCTAGGTCAGTTTTGTCACATAAATACAACAATGATATCTATATATCTTTATTAGGTCAAAACAAAAAAATGACGTAATTAGCTACTTTTGCTTGGAGTGCAATCAGTCACTGAAAAATGAAGATATTACTTTTAATTTGGTTTGGGTATTTTTCACACTTGGTTCTTTTACATATATTCAATTTTTTTGAATATCTTGAAAAAATGCCAATTTTGGGAGAAATTTCCGAAAAAATCATTTATTTTTATTTTGGGGGTCGAAAACCCCCAATTTTGCAAATCCGAGACAGTCATTTTGTAGAGAATTAAATTTCCGTCCTAATAAAGTTTTGCGTTTGCAATTTGCATTTAAGCTATGTTTTCTACGATGCATCAAACATGGATCGTTATTCAACCCAAAATGGCATGACATGACGTCATCAAAACGTCATTATCTCCCAAAATTCTTATGTATTTTCATTGATTTTTTTAAGAAGACGTCAAATTGATGTTGGATAAGTTACTGAAGCTTTGACGTCATTATCGGTTATAGTTTTCAAGTTATTGCGGAAATCCGGGAGGGGGTAATATTTACCCCCCCCCCCCTACGCCGCGCGGGTTAAGCAAAAGTGAAATTGAAAGCAAATGTCAAGGTAAGTATCAGGTCACAAAAGGATACTGCTGGCCAGAGGTCTACGGAAGTCCATGCAATATATGTGTTATGGGTTGTTTTACACGTATAATTCGGTAGAATTATATTTACAACTCACCATTTTTACAACCTGATATCAATGAAGGTCAAGGTCAGATCATATAAGATCAAATTTAAAATTGAATAATATAAATAAACAATGTATGTTTTAGGCAAAATTTGTCGCAGAAATGTGGCGGTGGCATTTATTTGTCTATATCTGGCCAATAAAAGCTAAAGAGGTAATTAAATAATCGTCATAAGTTACTTATACTTGGGAGCCATAAATCAGTCAAATGTGAAATATTTGCTTTGGAATTTGGTGTGGGTATCTTCCATACTAAGTTCTTTCACATGTATTCCGGTTTTTGGAATATCGTCAACAATTTCGCTTTTGTGATAAATTTTCTGAAATATATTTTTTGTAGGGGTCAAACACTGAAAATGTTTATTTCCGAGATAACCATTTTATAGCGAATGCTATCTCCTTTCTTTTGATGTTTTTTATTATTTGCTTCTGAGTTCCATTTTCTAAAATTTTCAAACATTTATAGTTTTACCACCAAAAATGGCATGACATGACGCGATTAAAACTTCATTATCTCCAAAACGCTATAACTTCAAAATTCTCTAAAGTGTAGGAATGCATCAACATACAATTTTCTGTGTCAATGGTAATACATAATTCCACACGGGGCGGAAACAAATGTGGACCGAGCTCCGAGCTGAATATTCCGTTCGAGACCGAAGGTCGATGGTGAAAAATTCAACGCTTGGACCGAGGTCCCAAATAATTATTCCGGTTCCAGTGTGGTATGAAATTTACCATATGCCACCGAGCAGGATTTTTCGCTCTTTATACGATTTCCACGAGATTTTGGAAAACAGTTTCGGCCACGGGGACAAAAATGTTTTCCCAGATTCAAATAACATTGAGCTGTAATGTTAATACCACCCACACGTGCTAACGTTAAAGGGATGTCTCGGCATATGGTACACAATATATAAGATGTTGCAAGCAATTGAAGCTCTTTCTGATGGTGCCTAGCCGTCTGTATTTCCTTCTCCCTTTTTGTTTGCGTATTTCACCCAAAGCTTTTTGCTAATTTCACCCCAAAGCTTTAAAAAAGAGAGGAAAATCACCCCATCATAGCAAAAATAGTAGATTGCATGGCTATTTTTGGCAGATTCCGCTAAAAATGGCACTTACACACCCCTATTTTATATCTCAGGAATGACTGTGCAGATTATGTTCAAGTTTGGTGTGTTTTTAGGAACCTTTCAGCTACCACTTTCCCACAACTCAGGGGTGGGGTACCTCTGCACGTGCGCACGTGCGCACCCTTCTTATATCTCAGAAATTACTCGAGAATTAGTTGAAATTCACCATACATTTCCTTCGCGCTCGCTCGTTCATCGCCAACTACGGCGCCTTGCTGGTTTACCCAATCTCGACCAAACATAGCAGCCTAGCTCATAAAACCTTTAGGGGTGCGCGCTGCCCTGATCTACCCTACTATCTCGCGTGTATAAAACTAAATAATATTTCGCTCCCACGATTTAAAGATAGTGCATAAAGTATGTGGAAATAAAAGTAATCGGTATTGCTTTCAACGGAAACATTCAGGTCATATGTGGTGGTTCATTTCCCTTTACCCTGATATCGGTTTAGTTCGGCTCTGACGGGCTACACATTCAGCTCTGAGCCTGTCCTGGCTGGTGTCATCACAGCCCCGAGTCCCGAGTTCCCGAGTCCCGAGTCCCGAGTCCCGAGTCCCGAGTTCCCGAGTTCCGAGTTCCGAGTCCCGAGTCCCGAGTCCTAATATGAGCCCAAGCTCGACAGTCGAACATCAGGTGAGCCGATCGGCGACAGTGGTAAACATATGACCACTTACCATCCTCTGCCTGCTGTTCGGTGGCCAGTGCCGACTTCAGCTCCAGCCCGGTGGTGTTTGGACTGGCCTCTGACGCCATGGTACGGTTCTAAGTACCTGCCCCTGATTCGACTTTGACACTCGTCCAGCTGCTCCTCTGCAGCACGTCCCTGCTGCTCTGCAACACGTTCAGCTGCTCCTCTCCACTTTGTTCCTGCTTCTCTGCAACACGTCCGGCGTCCCTTCTTCTCTGCAACACGCCCCTTCTTCTCTGCAACACGTCCCTTCTTCTCTGCAACACGTCCCTTCTTCTCTGCAACACGTCCCTTCTTCTCTACAACACGTCCAGCTGCTCCTCTGCAACACGTCCCTTCTTCTCTACAACACGTCCAGCTATTCCTCACACGTCCAGCTATTCCTCTACAACACGTCCAGCTATTCCTCTACAACACGTCCAGCTATTCCTCTACAACACGTCCAGCTACTCCTCTGCAACACGTCCAGCTGCTCCTCTTCAGTCCGTCGCACGTGTGTTGCCGCTCTCACTGACGGTCATCACGCGGCCACCACCGGCTCGCAGTGAGGCCCGCGTCCCACTGCATAGACCGCGGTCCGTGCAGCGGTTAACGCCAGGCGCGGGTGGACCTGGAGCGGCGCACAGCTGACCTTGGCGGACTGGGCTCATCTGGCCGGCGGGAGGCACAGTTCGGTGGAATGCCGCCGGGCGGGCCCGTCAGCGACAACATTACGAGGCATCCGCGCGGTGGCAGTTCGCTGCGTAGTTCCGCAATAAACGTCCGGAAGGGTGTGTCCTGATTCGTGGCGTGATGATGATAGTAAATGTGCCCGGAGTTGGGCCTAATGATAGATAGCGTCAACGCATGGTTCGTCCGTGAATACGAATGTGTCCAGTCATGACACGCAGACAGCTGCACAATGCACGCTGTCTCGCGCTCTCGCCCAGTCATCAT
>VOPJ01010805.1:0-22611 GCA_014673585.1 Semibalanus balanoides
ACCGATTACCAAATTGATCACACAATTTTTGGGGTTACTGAATTTTTGGTTACCGATTGACACCACTAATATGGACCATGCTTTCCATCAAAAGCCTTCCATTATCACCATGATCAACCAAAAAGCTCATAAAAGCATGATACACATACAGCCTCTGCCTAAGGTAAAATGAGATTGTTGGCAAATGTCAAGGTCAGGTCACAAAAGGTAACTATGCGCAAAATATCTACGAAAGTCATGCAACACTTGTTGCATGGGTTATTTTCTACGTATAATTTGATAGTGATAGTCATTTTACCACCTGAATTCATTCACGCTAAGTTGGAATGTTCAGGTCAATGTAAGGTCACATAAGGTCAAAATTTGGCATTGATAAATACAAAGAAAATAATTTTTTCTTCTAGATATAGAAGGACAGTGCTAGCATTATATTTGTCATATGGTAAATAAAAAAACAATGCAAGCTTGAAAATATTTGACGTCCATGAGTTACACAAATTTAGATTGCCGTTATCAGTCAAAAATTGATTACAATTTAAATTTGGATATTAGTTGCCAATACTGTTCTCTTACATATATTATATCTTTAATAATATTTGATAAATTTGATTTTGAGAGCATTTAAAAACATTTATTTTGCAATTGTGTGGGTCAAAAAACAAAATTTCCAGAAATATGAGATAGCCGTGTTGAAGCCCTTGCCATTTGCTATCTTTGACGTCTTTTGTTGATTTTTTCTTAAATATGGCATGCGTACGGTTTTTTAAACTGATTTTGTGACAAAATCGTGTGTAGTGAAGTCACTAAATTCGCTATATCCCGAGAGATAATAAAACATCGACAAAATTGTATAACTTTTGCAAATAAGACGAACAAATCGATGTAGAAGAAGGTATGCGAAATTCCACGTTAATAGCTCTATTGTTTGCTTAGTTATTACGAAAGTTCATCAGGGGGACATTAAACCCCGTCAATACCGGGTTAAAAATCCTCATCACGCTATAACAAACTGCCAGAGTCCAGACCACTAATACGATGACCTGCTTGAGCTGAACAGCCGCCTGTACCAGATGATGCGACCATGGTAACAAGCGGCATGCTATCGTGCACTTTTTTCTCTCTCGAAAAATAGACGGACGTAAATAATTAAAACTAGTCGTATACATTACATCCACCGCAATGTGTCAGACAATACACTGCGCGAGACCAATGGTGCTCAGCGACATATGCATGTTTGTTACCTGTACCCCTATTACAATTCAAAGAACCCAAATAGGAATAACCAAGATCCTTGCTAAGATACGACCCACTTTCTTAATATACCGAGGTTTACCGAGTAATATGTCTGAGTTCCCAGCTGTTTGAGTGGAAGACTACCAGTTCAAACTTAACCGGATATTTGTCTGGAAAATCCTCAACTGGTCAATATTGTGAGCTTTTCTAGAAACATTTACATCATTTGAAAGTGTCTAAGAATTGTTAACGGAATATTCCATGACTTAAAAATGTTCAGACGTTTTGTGTCATGGTAGCCAAAATGAATTTCAAAATACAGTCAAAATGTGACACTTAAAGCGACTCGAAATAAGCCGCATAGTGCTGCATAAATGCAAACAAATCATGATGGGTCAAAATGGAAAATAATTATCCTCCTAGCAGGTGACCTCAGCCCAAGGGCGTCGCCACCTTCCGAAAGTTGGGGGAAGGGGGGGGGCGGAGGCATTTTGAAGTCGATTCTTTCCATGCCAAGTCCATAGGCGTAATGCTAAAATCCGAAAATATTTGGGGGACGCCTCCCGCTTGGGGGGAACGCGTTTCCACCCGCTTTCGACGACCATGCCTCAACCCGAGCGATGCAACAGCACGGTTACAACTGCGTAAGGCGCAAAGCCATCCACTTCACATAATGAAGGGTTCAATAATTGTATTTCTGACATACCTACATATAATTGAATGTCGCACTGAGGAAAAGCGATTCAACTTGAAAAATGTATGTCGTGTGGAACGCGATTGCGAGCGGAGCATTCCAGCTGAGCGGGCACGTAAACGAACATTTGCCATATCTACTCCGAAGCCAGATGAGTCGCCATTGAAACAGACTGCAACCGAGCGATTCAATACTACCCCGGGCGACTGAAATGAGCAGGGCTATATCCATTATCCAGCACCCAGTGCGATGTGCACAATCACATTGCACAGTGCTCATACATCGAGTTCGATGCCGTTGAGATCATCAGGACGCCGTCGAGCGCATGCTAATGTCCGTGTGGGCTCACCCGCTGTCTATTTTCAACGCTAGTGCGACGGAGGTGTGGGCTATTGTTATGAATTTCATGAATTCAATGTTGAGTGGACCATGATGCAACGGAGTTTTCGATTACATTTCGTGTAACTCGTCTATTCATTCATTACAATATTTGTATAAATGGTCATGAAGAAATATCAAGGAGTCGTTCATATTTCAAAAGCAGATTTACATAAAATAACTAGTTTAACAAAATCGACCTGTTTTGGGACGCAAACAGACCCTTTTTTGACCCGACAATGGCTAAGGGGGAAAAAACGTCCCCCTTCAGGGATTTTCACAATAGCTCAAAAACGAACAGCGCTATCAACGCGAAACTTCGGGTACCTTCTCCTATATTAGTTTGACATTTCCAGTGCAAAAATGAAAAATATTACATTTTTCAAGTTATATTAAATTTAGTGACGTCACTACACACGACTTTGACGCAAATATCAGCTTAACTCTAACAGGCAGTACAAAAGCCATTCCTAAAGAAAAATGCAATAAAAAACGTCAAAAGATAGCAAATGACAAGGGTAAGAAGAAAAAAAAAATCGTATTTTCAAAAAACTTTGGTTTTTGACCACACAAATTTCAAAAACGATTTTTTTAGAGAAATGCCCTCAAAATCATTTTTTTTTTAACCGAAAGTATGTAAGAAAACCACACATGTACAATACCCAAACAAAATTTCACAGCAATATCTGTATTTTTGAATCACTAATTGCTCCCGAAGTATGATTAAACATGACGTCATTTTTTAAGTACGTTTTTTGACCTTTTTTGACCTGACCTTGACTTTATAACGGATCAGGTGTGCAAATGGCTGCTACATTCGAATTATATGCGTAAGATAGCCCTTAAAACATGTGTCGCATGACTTTCTGCCAATAGTGACCTGATTTGACCTGATCTACCTTGACCTTTGCTTACCATTTCTTTTTTGCTTATGCGGAAGATGCAGCATACCTTTGAGAGCACCTTAAGCAATAGTAGTCTCAATCTAAGGCTTTGGATAGAAAGTATGGCCTAAAAACTAAAATATCTTACATTTGACCTTTGACCTGACTGTGACCTGACATGTAACCTAATTTGGGAAATTTCGTGTGTACTTAATAGTGGTCTCATTGAGAGCTTTCGATTGCCGACTTGCGCGTCTCGCTGCGGTTATTGATTCGAGTTAGAAAGATAACGAGGGGGCGTAACTAACCCACCTCCCCCAAGCGCAATGACGTCGGCTGAGACCCCAGCCAATGCCGGGTTGAAGGACCACACACGTTGACTATCGAACTCTATCGAACATGGAGCCCTACTGAATACCACAATGTTGTTCAATCTCTATGGCCATTGTATTACTGCAGTTGACCTTCACTATTGATGCGCCCCAAAACACCAATCATCATCATCGGAGTGCTCCGGCTCTTTAATTGCCGTGGTCTCTTCTCGCTCTCCATCTTTTGTAGGGTTTTTGGTGCAAACTAGATCACAACTAATATGCAGCTTTTCCGAGAGAATTTACCGATTGTGCAATGTGCATGCCTATGGCGTACTTGGGAAACGATCCCAATGTGTTGCGGCGCTCTCGATCGGCATTTTCCCACATCGCATCCCCGCACGCTACCGGTATGAGTTTGATACAATCAACCACACATTAGTTTCAACCCAAAATTAGCACACATCGTCCGGAACAAACTAGAACATTAAGATGAAATAGAGCAGTCGAAATCAGATCCCTAGGAGAGCAGGGAAATCTCCCCCCGCGCCCGGCAGGAAACGGAGGAACATCGCTGGCTTGATACCATACGAGCCAGCCGCTAGAGCGTGTGACTTTGAGACAAGGGCACTGCGGAGCCGTAAAAATGGCGACCTCACAGGAGGAACGTGGCAACGGTTTAAATCCACGGACGGATTCATGGTCGAAACCAGTTTGTATTCCTCTGGAGCCGAACCCCTGAGACGATGCAGCTGATGCTTGTCTCGCAGCCGTCTGGACGGCCGGCCCGGGAAGAGCCAGCGATACCACCGCCGCGCGACGACGGCAGCCGAGCGATCAGTCACGGCCGCGAATAATGAGCCGACAGCATCACCGATGCTCATACTGCAGTCGGTCCGAGTGCTCATACTGCAGTCGGTCCGAGTCGCTGGTCGTGCTCGGCCGGTCACGATCCGAGGCATCTGCCGCTGCAGCTGCGCGGAAGCCGCGTCACAAGCTCACGACCGCCGGCGGCGACAGGAGGGAAGGAGTATCTATCGGCAGGCATCGGCTCCCTCGGCGTCACAAGCTCACGAGCGCCGGCGGCGACAGGAGGGATGGAGTATCGGCAGGCATCGGCTCCCTCGGCGTCACAAGCTCACGACCGCCGGCGGCGACAGGGGGGATGGAGTATCGCGGCACGGCTCCTCGGCCGGACACAATTTCTCACGACCGCGGCGGCGACAGGAGGGATGGAGTATCGGCAGGCATCGGCTCCCTCGGCGTCACAGGGAGCGCCGGCAGCGACAGTTTGCGTGGAGCGTCTGTCGGCGGCCGCTGCTGACGCGCGGCATCTTCTCCCCCCGCCGCGTCATCGCTTCACGGCCGCCGCAAGACACAGTGAGGTGTGGACGGCGTGCTGGCAGTCGCTCCAGGTGCGCGGCACCGGCCCACTCTGCGCCACCGTACCTCCGCCTGGCGACGCCAGCAGGGGCGCTCTAGACCGAGTGGCAGATGGAGAGAAGAGGACACCGAGAGTCCGCCGACGGACGCCGCCTCCTCCCTCGGCACCGGCTGTCACCCGGTGACCTGGATCGGCCACCGCCGGGCCAGCAGCTGAGAGCGGCCTCGATCCCGCCTCCCTCAGCCGTCGCACATCCTGGAGTGACGTCACACGAGCAGCTCGTGACGTCAGAGGGGCGCTCCTCTCGCTCTCGGAGAGCTGAGAGGCCCTGCGCCGCAGACGGGGCGGCGCCGCCCGCTCCTCGGGCGGAGCGCTGCCACAGCCTTCTCGAAACAGCCGGCCGCGGCGGCGAGCTGGAAACGGAGATACAGACGCGTAGCTGCTCAGCCCAGCAGCAGCGATACATCTGCTGGTCATCTCCAGATCATTTCCTTATCTCGGACAGTGGCGTAGCCAGGATTTCGCTCAGGGGGGATCCGCGGCCGGAAAAGGGCCCAAATGACTCTCGAAAAGGGCCTTAATTACTTTAAAAAGGGGTCCTTCATTTATTTCGTTTACTGTCGAATTTGCTCTGAAAAGTGTCTCAAATGACTCGACATAACGCCAGCTTGCGTCATATTCACAATCAATACAATTTGCATCCGGATGTCAAATGTCAAGGTCACGGAGACGAATACGATGTTTTTAAGTCGGTATAACCTCTTGTTGTTTTCGTTACCATCCGATTCCGATTTAATCCCAAAGAGCCCCAATTGATCCGTCGTCACGCCAGCTTGCATAACAGTAAAACATTTTGGTAGGTAAAGTGCGCCGCGGAGCGGCGCGAAAATTTCGACGTTTATTGGTCCTTTGAACAAGCTTCCATTCTGCTGTTAAAAATGCCAGGGGCCGTCTATGATTGGTGTTGGATTGCCCTTGCCAAATCTTTCTCGCCCTTTCAGACGGCTGTTAAGAAGTCATCTGGGATCTACAAAAGACATACAGCTGATGGAATGGGTTAATACTAAATATATATGGTAATGAGCGAAAGAGGTTTACTTCCACCAAAAAATATTTACATCTGAGTTTTCGCGTGTTACCAAAATGTCATAATCGCTGAGAAGGGTTGTCTCAATATACCGAAAGCTCGATTTTGACTATTGCATGTGAAATAAATCCTCCCTATTTAATCTCACTGTGCTTTAAGCCTTTTCGCGCTGACCTTTCCAAGAAGTCTTCTACTTTTTATCACTTGCAGGTCGTTGTAAGGGAGGCCATATCGGCCAGTTCAGAGGTCTTTGGACCTGGCCAGGGGCAGCACTAGCTGCTTTGGTTACGCCTGTTTACATGCCAGAGGGCCCTCCGACCTACCCTGGGGCCCCCAGTTTGGCTAGAGCCTCATCCGTCATGTTCAAGGGCCCTCCGACCTGCCCCAGGGACCTTTCGGTCTAGCCAGGGCCTCTCTGACTTGCCAAGGAGACCTACCGATCTGCCCAGTGACTCTTTCTTGATCGGACTGCGCTGTGGCTGTTTTGTCGCCCTGGCGACATGCTCAGGGTCCCTCTGACCAGCCCTCGGCCCCTCCATGCTGACTAGGGCCAATTCTGCAATGTTCAGGGGCCTTTCATACCCGCCCAGGGGCCCTTTGGTCTGATAGGGACCCCCTTCGATCTGTAACAGGGGCAACTTAAACTTTCCAGCCCTTCTGGTCTGTCAGAGGCTCGCCAGCCTTTAAGGAGCCCTTCTAATCTGGCAAGGCACTGCGCTTGCTGCTTGTCCACCTTAGCCGACATGCTCAGAGGGACCTCCGACTACAGGGGCCCTCTGTGCTGGCAAGGGTTCCATTCGACGTGTTCAGGGGCCCTCTGACCTTATCAGGCCCATTTTGGTCTAGTCAAGGCCCTGCGACCAGTCAAAGAGCCCTTTCAATTCTTTCCAGGGCCCTCTGGTTCTGTCCAAGGGCCCTCCAGCTGCTAAGGAGCCTTTATACCTGGCAAGGGACGTGCGCGTCTTGCTTTTCGACCCTCCCGACATGCTCAGAGGGCCCCCGCCTGCTCAGGCCCCTCTGTGCTGATAGGGACGCAATTCGACGTGTTTCAGGGGCCTCTTACCCGATAAGGGGTCCTTTCGGTCATGGACAGGGGCCCCTCTGAGATGCAGGCTCTTTTGGAACGCCTAAGGGGCCTCTGTCTTTCAGATAGGGCCTGGAGGGCGCTTCAAAGGCCCCTCTGAAGTGCTCCTAAACTCACAAGATCACGCTTCACGGAGGTCTTCCGACTCTAAAGAGCCCATAATACTGCGCTTCGCGCGTTCTCGTCGCGCCTTTTCGGCAAGCTGCGCGTGCCGAAAAGTCCCCGCCGAGCCTCGAAAAGGGCCCTTTGAGGGCTCAGGGGGGATCCTAGGATCCCTAGGATCCCCTCTTGGATACAGCCACTGATTCTCGGATGTTCAGCTTGGACTCGGATACACGCAGCTGTAGAATGATGATGGTGATGGTAACGGGGGGCTTAAAGGCGCAGCAACTGCTGCCTGTATTTGGCTTGAAACACGAGAGAACGCATGGTGCAAAGCCATTTGGACCTACCATTTTACTATGTGCTTTTGTATGAGCTTAGGGACCGGACGCATGACTGAGTGGAACACCAACCACACCGAGCTATAATCCTCGACACCAACCACACCGAGCTATAATCCTCGACACCAACCACACCGAGCTAAATCCTCGACACCAGGCCACACCGAGGCTATAATCCTTTGGACACAACCACAGAGCTATAATCCTTGACACCAACCACACCGAGCTATAATCCTTGACAACTAACGCTGGGGCATCTTCACTGCCACTGCAACACTGCCGGACATCTTCAGGAGATAATGGCTAGCACAGCAAACATACTTTATCGACTTATGGTGTGAAAAACGACACAAGTCAAAGATAGAAATACAGTAGACGCCGCTTATTACGCCCACCTTGTGACCGAGCACTTATAGGCTTTATAACGACGGGCGCTGTATCCAAAGTTTCTGATATGGCCACATCAACAGCCATAAAGTACATCTGATTATCACCCGGGGTATTTATTGAACAAAATCATTCGTCGTTAGCTGCCTCTGCATATTTTTTCACGCAAATATAAATAAATCACACAGAACTTCAAGAAATGCCGGCCCCGCCCGGCGCCAGCGGCACATCCCCCAGTCATTTCCGAGTTTCGGGCCGATGTGCGTAATTGCGTGCTCCCACGCGCCACGATACGGCCGGACTCGGCATGAGACACAGAGCGAAAACCGCAGCACCACGGCCGCTTGTACAGTGTACTGTACACGTGTAGAGCCGGCAGGAGTGGGCGACACGATGGCTTAGCGCGCGCTGAACTGGGCGTTATAACCGAAGTGTGAGCGTTATAAGCGGAGTTTCTGCCTATACTTTTGTACAGCAAAATTCCGTACTGGGCCAACTTGGGCATTATAAGCAGTGGGCGCTATAACCGTGGGCGCTATAAGCGGCGTCTACTGTATAAAGCTAACCAGAAACTATCATCCAACAATAGCATTTCCGCCGAACTTTGACGAGCCTCCAAGAAAGGCGTACCGAATGTAACTTACTTTGGTTGACTGTTACACGGACCTCGGTGTCATATCCGGGACACCTCACTCCTTAGTCAGATATTGTTATAAATTGTTAGGTGTAGTTTCAAAGCATACATGACGGACGAGCCATGAGCGGCTGAGTCCTTACGACAGACGTATGGAATGTCCTTTCCCCGTAAGTACTTAAGCCCTGCTGCACCCAGAATGGGCTGACAAAGATGTGCTTTACTTGACTTTGCGTATTTCATAAGTCACACATTCTGAAGAGCATCATCTCCTGGTTTTACAGCAGAATACTTAAGAGTTAAGATTTAAGAACAGTCTCCACCAGTCCCATTTATGATATCACTGAAGTAATTTAGAAGCTTAAGCCAGGGCTGAGCTAAAGGCTGATTTATTTTGTCCTATTTTGTTTTCCGGCCACCAGAGCAGCTCTGCGGGTCAAAAAAAGCAGCGGAAAGGTCCCGCATTTAAGCAGCTTAGCCCCGAACTGCCTAGTCCATCCTTGTGTCTCCTTGTGGGCGGCCTCATATCGTCAGCAGAATCACATTTTATCGAATGTCAACTCATGAGCTCAGGGGGATTTTTGGATGGCAGTGCCCACCTGAGTTCGCTACGTCGACTCAATTTGTAACAAATAACAAGTAATCTTAACAGGTACGATACGAAAACGCAACGAAGCGTTCTCCTCGGTTAGAGGGTTTACGTTATACAGGACGTCTGGCGTCTGCGTGAAAAGTGTGCTCACGTTTTAAGCTCACAATTTGTAACCACACGTGCTTTTTTGTTATGTGTTTGTTTCACGTGTTTGAAGCTTCACGTGCTGAAGAGCAGCAACATGGCACGCCAGAAAGCCATGAAACAAGTACATGAAGATGTAGACTGATGTCCAGAAGGCGTTCTTCGTAGAGGCATATATTTGAACGAAATCCTACGAGAATACGCATTTCGCAATCCTACGAATACGAAAATAATTCAAGGCAATATGGACTGTAACCAAAAAGACTAATTCAGACCATCAATCATCATATAGGGCTGGCTTGGCGCCGGGCAAGAGTCGTGTGAACGAGAAGGTGGCGAAGTTCAAGAAATGATAATCATGAAACAGATGGCAGCAGTCGTTACGTGAGGACAGAGAACGTCACCCGCAAGGATTCTGTTCTCCAGAGCCCAAGGAAATCGGTGCGGCGTCTGAGTCGGTCTCAGCCTCTGTAAGGATTCTGTTCTCCAGAGCCCAAGGAAATCGATGCGGCGTCGGAGTCAGTCTTAGCCTCTGGAGGACTTCGCTACAAATAATTATAACGAAGGGCGGTGCACGTGCATCCCTGCCGGATGCAGATCCGTCAGAAACTCACATAATGAGACGTGGAGAGGCGGATGGAGATGGCAATTGGCCCGAGCGGCGTCAAACTGCGCTTCCTAGCGTTTGTTTTCCAACGAATCTCACTTTTGGCTCAGCGCAGGGGTTCCGCCACGGGGGAACGTGTCCCCCATTATTTAGCCAGGGGGATTATCCCCCCACATTTTCCCCTGACAAACGCTTAGAAATTAATATTCAGTTGTACTCATGATTTGTGTTGCCTCTCCCCTGTTCAGCAAGCTTTTGCTGACGCTCCAGCCCCCCCCCCCCCGCTCAACAGCATTTCAGTGATGCTCCACCACCCACCCTGCTCAACATTTGTATATTTCCATCACGCTCTATCCCCCCGGTCAACAACTTTGCGTTGTCGCTCCATCCCCCGGTCAACAACCATTTGCTGACAGCGACGGCTCGGCTTCCCTCGATCCCATCCTCCCTCCACACCCAATTTCAAAGGCGTGCCGGAGCTCCTTCGCCAGCCGTATGCTACAACCCAGACTGCACGTTCACACTCGACGCGTGTTGCTACAGGCGACAGTCATGTTGACGCATGCGCCCACTATCGGGGAATCTCAAAGAATCGATTGATAAGAAAACATATGAAACACGTATTCGGAACATGTCAAGAAGACACTTCGTCAGTTTCGACCAGCCAGGACCTGTTGAAATGAGCAAAATATACGTAATTTTTGCTTATTGTCAGTTTCACTGACTCATGTAAGCGCCAAGCCACTATTTACAATTTACAAATACAAGTGAAGGGATACGTGAGTGGGGACGTGAGTGGGGCATTCCACGATAGATCGTCCAAGGCATAACACCACCATATTGTATTGTTGGCTGTAATTTGGTCTAGGTGGTTATCATAGGCGGGGAAGCCAGCTGTGCCAATGAAAAAAATTGTCCGAGCAGCGGTTTCAAGATGTAGCCTCGGGCAGTGGCGGCGGAACAGTTCTGGGTAGAGGGGCACTTCGGTTTTCACTCCTCAAATTTCACTTCTCAGCCCAAATGCTGTTGACCCGGGAGGGGGGGGGGGTCGGAGTCGGGTCATCAGCAGCGTCGCATTTTATCTAGTGTAATTTGGTGATAGCTAGGTAGGGCATGGCTCCGATGCCCTCCCCCTTTGGCTAGGTCTCTAGTCGCGCTGCTAGATCTGTATGCGCTTATACATGTTAAACCCTACAAAATATGACGTATGCACAAAGTGCTCTCTAAGGTAAAATGCATCTCCGACATAAGCAAAATTTAAATTGTAAGCACAGGCCAAGGTCAGAACATAAACAGCAAAATATATACGAAAGTCAAGCAACATACGATTTATGGGTTGTTGCACGTTATAAAAACAACAATTTTTCCGACCTAATCTCATATAAGGTCAAGGTCAGATCACATAAGGTCAAAATTTGAAATTGATAAATCAAAATAAAAAACATATTTCTAGATCAGTTTTGTCCCAGAAATACAACATTGGCATTTATTGGTCTGTATCTGGTCGCTAAGCAAAACACGCTTTTCCAAAAATGATGTCATTAGTTACTTATACTTCGGGAGCCATAAGTCAGTCAAAAATAAAGACATCGCTTTGAAATTCGGCTTGGATATCTCCCTATTTAATTATCTAATGTACAGTCGGACTATTATGTATGTTCCCTTTTTTAGTTTCTAAAACTCATCTAATTTCACTTCTGTGTGCATGAAGGATTGATGGAAGCATGTGGTACATACCAGGGCAAGTACCACATGTTCCCTTGTATCAGTCCTTCATGTACACAGAAGTGGAATTAGATGAGTTTTAGAAACTGAAAAGGGAAGATACATAATAGACCGACTGTACATTCCGTTTTGTAGTATCTTCACACACAAATTGTATCAATGTTTACGAGAAAACAAAAACAAAATTGGAGTAAAAACCCGAAAACTTCCCAAGTCGGAGATAACATTTTTAACAAAAATGTAAATGCCTTTCATTTGGGCGTTTTTATTTGCTATTTATTATCAAAATTTATTTTTCCACGGTTTAACATTAATAAATTTTCCACCCAAAAATTGCATCACATGACGTCATCAAAACGTCATTATCTCCCAAAATAGGTACATCAATTTAATTTATGTTTTTTTAGAAGACGATTAATTAATGTAGCATAAAGTACTTCAAGTTTTACTTCAACATCTATATCATAATATGCAAGTTATTGAGAAAATCATCCCAGCGAAGCGCGGGTAAACCTGCGCCCCGGTGGAGATATTCAGCCGAACACGCCTTGTTAGAGGGGGGGGGGGGCAGATTCTGCCCCCAAGTTATCTACCGAACAAATAACCGCAGCGAGACGCACAAGGCGTCAATCGAAAGCTTCAAATGAGACGCATCTAACGTAATGCCTGCGTAATCTAAAATTATTGATAACAACTTAAGTACACTTTTCACGCGGACACAATGTATTTGGCCCAAAAGTCGCGCAACCCCTTTATTTTAACAAGCCCATCCGATGCCGCTTCTGCCGCTATTTTATCATTGCAGCTTTTTCATCACTTAGGGTGCAAAAATGAGCACGTCATTGTTCGGAGACTGCGAGAAACCCCCGTCCGGCGCGGCTTCGAATGGCATAGCCTCCCAGCATAGCAATCAATAGCTCCGGCAAACACTACTGCACAGCAAATTGCCAGTCAGCGGAGGGGAAACCCGTGCAGGGCCGAGGCCATCGGAAGGACACGATCGGATGACATCGCGAGGTCACGAACTGATGACGACACAGCACCAGGACACGACGGCAGGGCTGACAGCGATGTCAGTCATCCGGCTGTCTGACGCCGACCCGCCCCGGCACGTGCGGCCACGTGATGCCGACCCCTTCCCCCCGCCCGCTGACGTCACGAAATTTCTCACCGGTTAGATTCCCGATATAGCCACAACGGCTTCATGAGTGATGACATCGATGATGTCATAATATGTTTATTTTATGACTGTTAGTACAAATGAAATACGAAGGATGCATTAATTCATTCGGAGACGTAAGCAGACTTCGAGTGGCTTCAAAGAAAAAGCTAAAACTGTCCGTTTCGGACTGTGTTGCATACCAGTCGTGACATGTTTCGTAGATTATTTTAGTAAAGTTATTCAGTTAAAGGATGGGCGGCAATGTCGTAAAAGTACGATCTTATAATTTTACATCAGTATAAATAAGCTAACTGACAACCACGAAGGTACGGTAAGCAGTCTGATTCCCAAGAACTACTTATTTAAATATGAGCAAATGCATAGGAACGGGAGGCGGGATGGCCCTAACTTTTTGGTCAGCATTTATATTCATTTATTTTGTATTTCGTTAAATGCGACACATTTCAGGCAGCAGCAGGTGCGCTAAAACCAGAAGAGAAAAAAAAATGCACAATCACATGATATCTATTGGGTTCCTCCCAGAACACAGACAAAATACCTATCACTGTCCCTTCTTGTAATAAAATTGTTACGATCCTAAGTACGACATTGAGATGACCATTGCACCTTACATGACGACGTAATGCATTGGCTCAAAGTATAGGCATGGTTTGTATCACCGAAAAGGACGGTTAACCCGCCATTGGCTGGGCGAAAAACGCCCCTCTCAGGGATTTTCACAATAGCTCAAAAGCGAACAGCGCTATCAACGCAAAACTTCGGGTACCTACCTTCTCCTACATCAATTTGACGTCTTCAGTGTATTTTATTTTTTAAGTTATATCAGTTATCAGTATATTTTTTTTTAAACTTAGTGACGTCACTACACGCAACTTTGACGCAAATATTAACGTAACTTTAACAGGCTGTACAAAAGCCATTTCTTAAGCAGAATGCAATCAAAACGTCAAAAGACAGCAAATGACAAGGGGGAAGAAAAAATAATATCAGATTTGTGAAAATTTGAGATTTTGAGAAAAAAAATAACCAAAATAAATATTTAGCATTTTAAAAAAATGGAAGATATGTAAGAAAACCACATACTTACGAAACCCAAACCAAATTTCAAAGCAATATATGTATTTTTGAATTATTGATTGCTCCCTAAGTATGAGTACCTCATGACGTCATTTTTAAAGTACATTTTTGTTTATTTTTATCAGATACATACTCGTACAAATAAATATCACCACTATATTTCTGAGACAAAACTGGTTAAGAAACATGCATTTATATTTATATTTATCAATTTCAAATTTTGACCTTTTTTATCTGACCTTGACCTTATAACGGGTCAGGTGAACAAATGTCTGCTACAACCGAATTATATGTGCAAGATAACCCATAAAACATGTGTCGCATGACCTCTTGCCAATAGTGACCTGATTTGACCTTGACCTTTGCTTACAATTTCACTTTTGCTTATACGGGAGATGCATCATACATTTGAGAGCACCTTGTGCAATAATAGTATTAATATAAGGCCTTTGATGGAAAGTATGGCCCAAAAACTCAAATATCTAACATTTGACCTTTGCCCCGGCCCCCGACTGTGACCTGACATATGACTTAATTAAAAAATGCGTGTGCTTTAGAGCGGTATTATTGAGAGCTTTCGATTGTCGACTTGTGCGTCTCGCTGCGGTTATTGGTTCGGAAGATAACGAGGGGGCGAATAACGCCCCCTCAGGCAATGGCGTTCGGCTGACACCGAAATATTCAGAGTATCACAACCTGCGTTAGTGCTAAAAATAATCAGGAATCCGTAAAACAGAAAACTCATGTAAGTCCACCGGATAAAATATCCAACACATACCGCGAAACAAGTGCAACACGTGCTTATTACACTTTCACTTGAGGTGCGAGTAAAATGGCTCCACTGGGGCTGCCTTTATCGCGGCAAACGGTTTACGGGTGTAGGCCGTTGAGTTCATAACCACTATCGCATCGCCGCTCGTCGGCCGGCGCCTGAACTAATGTACATCCCGGATGTTCTCTAAGTATTCACCGCCATATTAGCCGTCACCGAGGCGCGGGACGACTCAGCACGGTGGCTGCTTAGTCTTCTGTTATCTGTGGCCCGTGCTATTCACCCATACATCCTGGCCGGTGGACGCCGGCGGGATCGTATCGCTAACATGGTCAAACAAGCGCGGATTGTATTAAACAAAGGTGCCAACACAGACAGGCCCGGCTGATTTCCGAATCAGCAAAAGGAGCACCATCCAGACTAGTAACTGACTCAGAGTTAAGTCATGAGTCAACTCATGAGTCACACATTTTTGGATGAGTCATGAGTTGAGTCGAACTGCAAATTGTAAAACGCACTTGAAGCTCAAGAGTCGAAGTCGACTAATTGTTTTATTAGACACACAGGTGAGTCAGTGATGCGAGTCAGTGGGCGGATCCAGGGGGGCAAAGGGGCCATGCCCCCCCCCCAGAACCACCCAATAATCGGCGCAAATTTGACACATTTCCTAGTTTGTGTCGCTAAAACCTAGATGCAGCCTTTACCTAGAGAAATTTGTTTTAAATCAGTTATGAACATACAAGCGAAAATTGATGGGATTTTCAGAAATTATGCGATAATTTTTGGGATTTGCCCCCCCCCCCAAACTGTCAAAATCACACTTTCTGGATCCGCCTATGAGTCGAGTTGACTTATTTTTTAACACCACTTGAGTCAAGAGTCGAATCAGTTCTTCGGCTGTTGAGTCAGACTTGAGTAGACTAAACAATTATGAGTCGTTACAAGTCTGCCACCATCAAAGTAAGAGTTGTGTAGATATGTGGTTAAAGGAAGTGTGCCTACTCTTTTGGAATGTCAAATATATTTGGATTACGGTAAGAAGCTATTGGTTTGATTATAATTTGATACGATAAAATTCACGTCTGGAGCCCCTGTAGTTACTTTTTACTTATAATCTGTTGTGCATATTGTTTTGTTTCGATATCCATAAGCGATCACCACTATAAACAGAGTGAAGAAGATGTTATCTAGAATGGCGTACCTAAAACAATCAACTTCCTTTACCAACAATGTTAAATGGAAACCGAGGCTCTGTTCTGCAGCTGCTATCAGCGCGCACGAACTGTTTTCTATTGGCCAGCGCTAACAATATATGTTATACACTTCCTTTAATATCTAACTCGATCACATCGACTTTGGCCGGATTGAATGCGACTAGATAATAAAAACCACATATCAGCGCCTTTCATCCAGCTTTGGTCCAGTGTAGGTAGGCATTTCCTACGTTTAAACTGTTGCCAAGATTGGCACACGGTGTTTACTGTTTAGAGCCAGGGTACTCGCCGGGCGTATTATTAATTACCACAGAATGCCCACACAAGCAGCCGGGACTCGGTGCAGGTCGGTTCCTCGCGCACCGGGTACCTGCAGCAGCAGCCAGGTATCAGGCAGGGGTCAATCTGATGTGGCATTGTTGGCAATGCAAGCAATTCAAGGACATTAATTTCGGCGCCTCCAGAATAACATGTAATTTCGAGGTCACGAAAACATAAAGAACAGAAAGGAAACAAAATTGGAAAATCGTGTAAGGCTAGAATTCAAAAGAAAATGGTAATTATAACGTTTAATAATAATTCACAGCTTTTGTGATGAAAATCACGTGGAGTTTTCGCCATCTTAGATCTAGCAGACGAAAATGTATAGATGTGACAATAACGCAAGAATTTCACGAATTTCTCGACCAGCTTGAGACCGAATTCGACAGGACACTGATAGTCTGGTATGAGTATGGGCGACGATACAAATACCGAATATGACCCCGATACGAATAACAAATACGACCATCGATACAAAACATGAACTACTCCTGGCCAGTTGACATTTTGCAACCCGAATACGACAAACCCGTCACCCGTAAAATACATCCAGCATCCCATAACTCACACACACATGTCTCTCCTGCCTCTATCTCTCCCATCTCCATCAGCCCCTCAGCCCACAGTCAGCACTCAGCAGTGACCGCGGATAATTTGTGACGATCAGTGACGCACCGACGTATGTGACGCCACCCAGACCACAATGTCCGTGTGACGTACATGACGCCAGAGGATCACAATGCCCACCACTACCGCAGAGTATTAGCCGCACTGTGTCCGCACCGTGAGGCGGGACACAGAGCAGAGCTCTGACCACGGGCACGTCTGTGGCCCTGACCGAGCCACCAGTGACGTATTACCGAGTCACCGGTGACGTATTACCGAGGCACCAGTGACGTATTGCTGACCGAGCCACCAGTGACGTATCGCCGACCGAGGCACCAGTGACGTATTGCTGACCGAGACACCAGTGACGTATTGCTGACCGAGCCACCAGTGACGTATTGCTGACCGAGGCACCAGTGACGTATTACCGAGCCACCAGTGACGTACTGCTGACCGAGGCACCGGTGACGTATCGCTGACCGAGCCACCAGTGATGTATTGCTGACCGAGGCACCGGTGACGTATCGCTGACCGAGCCACCAGTGACGTATCGCCGACCGAGGCACCAGTGACGTATTGCGGCACCAGTACGTAATTTTAACGGCACCACAGTGACTGAATCACGCGCGGTAAAAAACTTAGGGCTAGTAGTTGACAGATCACATAAATTTTCAAACACAGATAATGACAAACCGTTCACCAAGAAAATGCACAGGCCTGCCTTATTGCAGCTTAGTCAGCTCGTCATGTTATACCGGTAAGCACTCAGGTCATGATAGAATCAACTTGTATTGTCATCGTAAGATACGTTTGTCTGTGTATGGATCGTGTGAACATAGCCATGCGAAGAATCCAGAAAATTGTAAACTTTTGTGCCCGAGTTGTAACCGGTAGCGACGCAATGACCATGTATGACGCCGATTTGGTTACTGTGGGATGGCTTACGGCTCAGCAACTTATATATTTTCACACGAGATATGTGCTGTGCAGCGTGTCATCTCGCATGAGGAGCCTGCACATCTGAGTCTCACCAATCGGTCCGCGTGCCATGATGTACATCGAGCACGATACGACTCCATGCTAGAACTGGACATTGCCCGAACGCATACTCAAACCGATCCGGCCGACGTAAGATTGTGTTACCCGTGGTGTTCCCTTGCTGAACACGCGACGTCTGGATCCTGCCGGCGCCCTAGCTTTCTGGCCTCTTTTGGAATGGCTGCATGGATAGCTTGATGTTCTTTGTATTAGAACGAGATTAGGAATCACAGTGGTGCAGTGCCTATCATCATCATGTCTATTGTCTTAAGGTTTGTGTACATGCTGTTTTATTGAGTGTATTTTAGTATGCCCTGGTTTAAGTGTTTTGCTCATCACCTTCATTGTTGGTCCCTGTTTTACAACTATGAACGTGAAAGAGTGAAAATGCCCCTCGTGTATTTGCGTGAACTTTTTCCGAATAAAAACTGATTACTGATACTGATACCTTGCTGACCGAAGGCCACCAGGACGTATTTGGCTGACCGAAGGCACCAGTGACGTACTGCTGACCGAGGCACCAGTGACGTATCGCTAATGACGCATCCTCGCACGCTGTGACGTCCCGATATTCCCGTGACGCGTGCTGAGAGGCGGCGCGCGGCAGATACAGATATGGGCCGTAGCGGTCTACACGTGACCTTTGAGAAGGCTGCACTTATCGGCACGCAGGGTTCGCCCCTCATATGATGGCTCATGGGGCCAAGGTGCGAATTGACGCCAGTGACGGTCGGACTGACCAAATAAGCACAGATTCTGGGCAATCAAACTGTTGACACGATAGCTAATGTCAACGCGTGAACAATTAAATGCAGATTCAATGCGTCATGACCCATACAAATTGCCCAAGATAGTAGACATTTGCGACAGGAGATGAATCATATGCCGCGCGCTATCAATGTCGGTGACGAGCCTTCCGGGACAATCAGCTGATACTGTGCTTCAGAAAACAAAGGGACTCTATTTATAGCCAAGATGCGTCACATTAGAAACATCTCTGAACTATGTCTTACAAATGACGCAGATCGCGTCAGGTACGCTGATGGAACATGTTGGAATGCCTCTAATTGTGATGCTGGCAAGGTAAGAGGACTTTTGACCAGACATGAATTAATTATTAGATTCATACGAAGTTGCCGAGTGACAGCATGTGCTGCTAAAACGAGTGGGTCTTGTGTAACCGGTTTTCTTATTGATAGCTACCGAGCATCCGAGGTTTATATAATACCGAGGTTTGGAATTATAACGGCTAAAAATACGTATTTATGTCCTTAAAGTTCCAAGTCATTTATAATTATATTTTCATCGATGTTGCAACCGATGGATCATGAAGTAGCATAACAGCTCTTTCAAGCCACTAGCGGGTATAAAAAATAGTAGTCAATCAGAGGGCCAGTGGCCAATAAGCGGGCACTAATTGAGTGTTGTTGAGTGTTGACCTCGACTTTGAAACAAAAATTAGCGCAAGCTTAAGTCACAATCTGACTGGGTGACGCTAACAACATAGGTACTTACGATTTATTGGTTATACCATTTTGTAACTACCCGAATGATGTAAAAAACTATCAGTCCAGCGTCAGGGCACAGACGCCGTCTACAGACAGAGGAGTGCGTCTCCAGACGTTAGATCATTACCTCTGACGTAACACAGCGCAGCGCGTCCTACATCGCTGGTCAGTGGTCTGACCGCTGATCAAT
Source organism: Semibalanus balanoides (assembly GCA_014673585.1). NCBI lineage: Eukaryota > Metazoa > Arthropoda > Thecostraca > Balanomorpha > Balanidae > Semibalanus > Semibalanus balanoides. The sequence goes on from VOPJ01010805.1 coordinate 19,497, forward strand.
CCGCCCCGCAGGAACTTGGCGATCGGAGGGCGGTCTAATTGGCTGGGAAATAGAGCTGAACGCTAAAAGTCAATTGTAATTGTATCCTAGTTCTCCGACGCATTGATTGTTCTGACTCTGAGTTCGTGCATCTCACGAGAACAGTTCAGGCCAATTAAGGAAATAGTTGATCAAGACAAACAAGAGGCGTGGACACTGGACAGGTATTTTTATTACGGTAAGAAGCTACTGCTTATGATGTTACGCATATAAAATTCACGTCTGGAGCCCTTTAGTTTGAATTTTTACTTATTTTCTGTTTTGCATTTGTTTTGTTTCAAAAACTCAAAAACGATCGTCACTATAAATAGAGTAGCGAAAAAGTTAACCTATACTGGCGCACTGGCCAGAAGCTAACAATATATGCTAACGTTGTAATTTAAGAGCAATGCTTCTAGTGCCGAAAGCATCTCTTGGCCGACTATTGATAATTTAATATTTCTGCCAGAATGTGGATGGCGACTTTGGAAATATCTCAGCAACTAAAGTGAATTCTGGGAAAATTGAAGTTACATGGCTTAAATTCAGAAAAATATGTTTCTACAGACTAGTTCAACAACTCTCACATTGACCAATGTGAGTGAAGGCACACTCCCTTTTAAGGAAATAGCTGATCAAGACAAACAAAGGCGTGGACACTGGACAGGTGTATTTCCCATCCAGTCGAATGCTTAAATATATAGGTACCATTCGCTTCTGAGCTCGTTTGATTTTACTTTACCATATTCTCTGTCCAAGTAACTCAGCGTGTGGAGCGCCTTTCAGCCGGCTTCGCCACAGCATGCAGGTGTTAGGAACACGTCTGGCAACATATCACACATCTCAATCACCACCATCTTCCACAAATCCACACGGCCACTGCGACAGAATAAGTGAACCAGCGTTAACACCAGCCTGCCGTCCTTCAATAGATCTCCCGTCCCGGACGTGCTGCCACCTAAGGTCACCTCACAGTTCACACCGCGGTACAGCGGCCTCGCGAGGAATGGCGCAACACGGCCTCACCGCAGCGCGTCCCGGGATGACCAGACCACCCATCCCTTACCCGCGACCCATGTGACTCAACCTCGTCTGACAACATCCCCACACGCCGTCCGCGCGTGCTCTTGACCATGAGCGCCGCGGCCGGCCCCGGCAGAGAGCAGCGGCCCCGGCCGGCCTTGCTGGGGCGCACGGGGCGTGGGAGCAGCGCCTCGCTCCCACATCCAGAGACATCCAGAAGAGCGAAACAACTCACGAAAACTGGCTCCAGAAAGCGAACACTTTGTATCCCAAACTGTGAAGATCACAACACGGCAGGAATCTCTCCATCAGCAACCTTCAGATCTACAACCCTCGGAAGCTCCCGATGGCCCAACACCCTGCGAGCGCTGTTTTCCGCCGCATACTATCCACACTCCCAGTAATGACCTGTCGAGTATCGGCCATTTTTTCCGCTGCGGCGTCATGAGAAGCGCCGCGCCCCGCCCGGCAACACCGCCGCAGAACAATGGCCGCCGCGGAGCGCCGGCCATAAGACGGCTGCAACTGGCCATGACCGCGACGACCCCCGGCAATTACCGGGCGGCGGCTCTCAGCCGAACAAGTGCGCAGTACATCGCGCCGCCACGGCCGCCACGGCCGCCACGGCCAGCACGGCTAGCACGGCGACTGGTTCTCGGAACGCCGAGCCCACCTGGCCGGGCCCGGAGCTGAGACGAGCACCTGCGATAGCGCGACACCGCGCCGCCCAGCGTCAGACCGCCGGTCCCGCGCGCTGGGGGTGATCATCTGTGTGACCGCAGTAGATGCAGGCTCCTACGGCTGTGTGGAATGCGGCAGCCGGGTGGGCTGGACGAGGGGGCAGGGCTAAGCTGAGGACTGTGATTGCCGTGCTGGGAGATAGGTGCTGGAAGGGGGTGAGCGGGACGAGGGCAGGGCCTTAAGCTGCAGGCACTGTTAGTTGCCGTGGCTGGGAGATGGTGCTGGAAGGGGGGTGAGCTGAGCCGGGCGTGAGCTGCGGCAGATCTGCAGGAGCAGTCAGTTCTTCTCTTCAGCCCGTGTCAGTCGGTTCGCAGACTGCCCCGTCACGACTAGCCGCTCCGGGGGCGGATCAGTCCAGTGCTGATGTCACTTACCTGGGCGGCTCATGCCGCCCGCGGCGGCGGCGGCGGCGGCGGCGGCGGGCTCGGCGGCGGACGGAGGGGCGACTGCAGTGGTCGCCAGCCGCCTGAGGGTAGACAGAAGCCAGCCATCAGAACATGACGCGGCCATCTGCGAGTCGTGCCGGAGCACCGCGCAGCTCGGCAGCTCGACTCGGCACAAATCGGCTCGGCCAAGCTCGGCTCGGCTCGGCTTGGGCGAGGGAGACGACACCAACCGAGAGGAACAGCGACACACAGACACAGCTCACAGCACGCGACAGGGAGACGTCACGATCGGCTAATATAGGAGCCGCTCTCGTGTCCTAGGAAAGCCGGCCTAGTGATTTAATTAAAGGGGCACGCTGCCGCGCTATAGGATGGGATCGTCGGGGCTAGTGGTACACGACACCCGACCACACCTCGCCCAGAACCGCCCTGCACAAGTCCGATCTCCGGAGTGATGGTCCCACCAAGTCCTGTGCAATAAATGCATTATTTCTATCATGTATAAACCGCCGACAAGATAAACGTAACCAACAGCCACCTCATTCCTGTCGAACGGAGTCACGGCCACACGGACAAGCGTAGCTCTGCAACAGCGGCTAGAGATCACATGAACCATAGTGGTTTATCGACAAATGCCATGAAATCCGCCAGTTTTGCGCACAAAGCTTTGCAAGCGGTATAAATACATTACGCTCCTTAGCATTTCAATCTTACCACACTGATTTATGATCATGGCATGATGCAGCTCAAATGGGTTTTATATTGTAATAGTGAATTAATATCGGAACAAATTCCATGCATGGACGTTGGGCCTCCGAGAAGTTGGCGGCAATAAAATTTATTCTTAAGGTCATGCACCGGCCATAGATTTAATAGTAAACTTGATCGGACCGAAGGAGCGTCGGCATCGTTAAAGGATGAATGTCTGCTGAGGCAAACCTTCCCCT
>VOPJ01010806.1:0-22611 GCA_014673585.1 Semibalanus balanoides
AGCAGCTTGGTGAGTTGAGGTGGAGGGCAGAGCTGTGCCTCAGCCGAAACGGAGCCTATCTCGAACATGCATGCTCTAGAGGATATTAAGATGACGCTTTGTGCTGTGGACATACACAGCATAAATTTCCCTGAATTTCTGAGTAGTTTGGTGTGAACAGTAAGTCATCGGGAAAGCGTTTACCATTAATATTTGCCGAACGGGAAAATTTGGAATTCAGCTTTTCCATAGGGAATGGCGCAATATTATTGCTAAATGACGTCACTACATCAAGTTGCTTTATAAATAATAAACTTTTACAAGCAAATATCTCTTGAATATTGCTCTGTATGCAAAATGATGTGTATCGCGTTGATCAGCACATTTTTCTTATTATTTTGCACATATTCACCAAACAACCTGCAACTTGTCCATTGTACTACAGAAACGCTACGGCTGCTTTTTAAAACGATTTTTTTCACGAACCTACTACAATACAATCTACTACTCTTTATGAAACACACTACAGTAGTAGGTTGTGAACTTGAAACTACAATTTTACTACTGTAGTAGGATTGTGAAAATTATTTATGAGAAAGAGCACAGGAGGGCGTAAAACGTCCTCCCATTCAATGCCGGATACAAAAACTAGCAATCAAACCCTCTGTGAATCGGCAGCGGTTCTCCCATTCAGTCCCGTCTCAGACTGTGCTGACCCGCTGTGAGAGCGAGAGAGCAAGAGAGCGTGAGAGCAAGAGAGCAAGAGAGCGTGAGAGCAAGAGAGCAAGAGAGCAAGAGAGCAAGAGAGCAAGAGAGCAAGAGAGCAAGAGAGCAAGAGCAAGAGAGCAAGAGAGCAGAGAGCAAGAGAGCAAGAGAGCAAGAGAGCAAGAGAGCAAGAGAGCAAGAGAACAAGAGAAGCAAGAGAACAAGAGAGCAACAGAGGAATAGAGCAAGAGAGCGAGAGAGCAAGAGAGAGCAGAGAGAGCAAGAGAGCAAGAGAGCAAGAGAGCAAGAGAGCAAGAGAGCAAGAGAGCAAGAGAAAGAGAGCAAGAGAGCTAAGAGAGCGCGAGCGAGAGCGAGAGCGAGAAGCGAGAGCGAAGCGAGAGCGAGAGCGAGAGCGAGCGCGAGAGGAGAGGAGAGCGGAGAGCGAGAGCGAGAGCCGAGAGCGAGAGCGAGAGCGAGAGCGAGAGCGAGAGCGAGAGCGGAGAGCGAAAGAGAGGAGAGAGAAGAGAGGAGAGAGCCGTGCCGCCCGTCTCCCATCTCTGGTGACTGGAGTTCCACCACGCGTCTGGGCATGGCGTCGGCCCGTTTCTCTAGTCATGGCCGGAGTATCCGCCATGACTAGAGTAACTCTGCACATGCGGCCGCTCTCTCGACACCATTCGGAAGTCCGAGCCGAATGAGAAAGCCCACACAACAAATGTAAAACGCCCAACCAGATACGTGAAGCGTATGCCAGCGGGCACATTGTATCTTAGTGGTGATCATTGGTGGGGGTAAAATACAAACAGCACCTTTTCGTAATGACCATATTCTTATGTAAAACAAATGTAAATATATTTTTCTTCAACTTTTTGATTGGTAAATATATCCTTAATAAAAAATCAAAAAAATCAATGTTAATGCAATGTACGAATACAAGTAGCAAAGTGGTTGGCAAGTAAACTTCATCGCACAAAGTCATTCAGTGCAATATTTAGCTTAGTGTCTGGCTGCTAGTAAACTACGTTCCGCAGTGCCCTTAACTGACTATGAGGCTTTTTCACTCCTGTGAAAGTACCTTAATGACCCACGGAAGATATAATCTATATAACATGAAGTTCGAAGCTGACCGTGCATTGTTTACATTCCTTCCGACCTTCATTCCACCTTGATCGCTAACATTTTTATTCTCCATGTTTGTCGCCATCGCGTGCTTATGCTCAAACCTGCACCGTGCTGTTCTTGTCAGCTTTCGATGGGTAAATGCCTTATTGGTGCTGCTTTCAGTAGCACAAGCTCAAAAACTTCTGCAAAGTTTCTTTCCACTTCTGTAGCCGCAAATGGTCGGCCACCACGCCTCCCAGGCTCGGCCCGTACCAGGGTCAGACAGAGGGCCGAATGACGTGGCAGTTCGCGGCTGGTTTTGAGGCCGGTGAGAGGGTAGCCTCCGGCCGGGTGGCGAGGCCGCGGACTCGGAGAGTCAGGGAGACCGACTCAGTGCTCGCCGGGCGTCCGCGCGTAGTACCGCGCACGGTCGGAGCACAGGAGAGCACAGGAGAGCACAGGAGAACACAGCGGAACACAGCGGAACACAGCGGAACACAGCGGAACACAGCAGGGAGATCGGCCAACATGGCTGACTGCTGCCTTCCAGGGAGGAGGAAGGGCTCAGGAAAGGGGTTTCCGTCCGGGAAACCGATCGAGACGGTCAGGTGAGCATCTCTTTGAGTCGAATATAATGTAGCTCGACAAGGTAGACTTCGGTTACTGTTGTTGAATAAATCTCATCAGTGGTTTATCTTCTATGCTACGTGATATTTGTAAGATGACGTTGCTTATGTGTGTATATATATATATATATATATTAATATATATATATATATATATATAGATATATATATATATATATATACATATATATATTTATATATATATATATATATTATATATATATATATATGGTGTGTGTGTGTACAAGCAGTGTTGAAGTGCGTTTGTTAAACATGATAGTCTTTTTATATACTATTACGTACTAGCTTACACAGTGAAATCATTTGTAACAAACGAAGTTGCCACATAACTGTATATTTTTCATGACAAACTTGGTGATGTTATTATAGGAAAGTTTCCAATGTTGTATTAAATGAAACTTGCTTTAATGGAGAAATTTGCCAAGTTACTAAGGTCGTCTTCAGCTCCGTTAGAAGTGTGGCGTACATTTTATTTTATAATGTTTTGAGCCATTACACTATTTTGGTATTGTTTGCACTTTGCAGTGACATGAGGAAAAGAGAATTAGCTATTCATTGATTAATAAATGAAGCAGAAGCGCAAAACTTGCAGTAATTTTTTAAATACAATCAAACAAGGTATGCTGGAATCCCACTGTTTTTACCTCATACACTATATAATGTTAATTGTTGATATGCCTTAAAATACTACGACGTGTGTCACTAGGTATGCAAGTGAAGCTCCGATAGAAGAGGACCTGGCAGCGGTCACACTCGCCGTCAATAGTGAACAGCACCAAGGTAAGAACAGATATCGGTCGTGGTTCTTTCAACCCATTTTCAGCGTTCTTGCGCGTGTTTTGCATCAAACTGCTTACATACCCTTGTTTCCAAAATAAGCATCCCACTGGGTTGGCCGGCATATCAGTTAGTTTGTAGTATGTACATACCGGCCGTTTCAACCTACCTTCCCGGCCGACTGTATATGCAGTGGCGTACCGAGTATCAAGCCATTTAGGTCATGACCTGGTCCATTGGAACCAACCCAGCAAATATTAACTTGGGCACTGGATCGGGCACAGTGGTTTAATCCCATTGTGCCCGATCAGTGCCCAAGTTAATTGCTGGCAGGGTAGGCGTCAATGCAAAGCCGGCGCCCCTCCGGCCAGCGATGGCGCACCTACGAACAGTGACAGCGTCCCCTCCGGCGAGTGACGGCGCCTCTCCGACTGGTGAATGCCCCTCTCCAGCGCGGGACGGCGCCCCTCCGGCTAGTGACGGCGCCCCCTCCGGCCAGTGAAGGCGCCCCTCCGGCCAGTGACGGCGTCCCCTCCGGCTAGTGGTGGCACCTCTCCGGCCAGTGACCACGCCCCTCCGGCTAGTAACGGCGCCTTTTCCGGCCAGTGACGGCGCCTCTTCCGGCCAGTGACGGTGCTCTACAAAAGTTAAGGGCACGACGAGCACGTGCGGAAGGAGAGTTGCCCCTCTCCCTGCAAAATTTTAACCAATATTAGTGGCGCCTCTGTCAGGTGGGTGGCGCCCCTCAAGTCAATGACTTGAGGCCGTTCTTATAAAAAACATAGCCACCGGCTCGACTTTTTTTAGAGAATGGTCTCAGGACTGGAAATCTGCTATGTTTGGGCATAATGTAGGATACCTACATAGTATTTGGCTTTGCTGCTGCAAATCTGAGGCGCTATTTTGACGCCAAACATCTCATGTGCCGAGTTCTTAGCATATTATTTTAAAAAATGGATCCAGCGGCTCGATTTTTTTTTTAAGAACGGCCTTTGGTCCTTTGCGAATTTCTGCGCACGCCACTGCGCATACATGTGTTGGATGGTCGTACCATGGATCCAGTTTGCAATGTATTATTTCAACGCTTAAAAAATAAGGAACTTTACCACTTGCTTGTTAAGAGCTAACAGCCCTTCTTGCACTTTACACACCTGTTTCGACGAGGTAAACTTGGCACCATTACCTATGCTCAGTCGTGTGGCCCCAGGGATGCAGCAAAAACAGCTCCTTAACGTTTGAACTCAGTTTTGGCTTGCTTTTAAATGTGTGGTATAGGGAAAGTTCTAGTGGTGCCAAACCCAATCGGTGCAAACATTTTCGTAAATCCGAATTTGTCCGAAGATCGGTTCGGTTTCGGACGGACAAAAGCATATTTCTTTGGACATTTTCGGACATCCGATGCCCAAGGATGGCTTGTCGTGAAAATCACTTACTTTATATCAATCAATATTTTCCTGTATATAAATGGATATATGATGATTGTGGCTTTAGGATATCTTAGATGTAGCAATATTTGACACAAATGCCTATACTTATGTCTTATGCATATATTGGAATGATACACTGAATTATTTACATTCCATATCATACATTTTTTACTACTTTCGAACAAATTTCGGACAAACAATGATTTTGGACAGTTTCGGACGGACAGCTGGCCATGGTCTTGGACATCGGTCGGATATTGGTCAAATATTTTCTGAAACTGGCACCACTAGAAAGTTCACATCTATAATGTGTGTTAAACCGAGACAGCATAATTATGGTGCGGGCCTAAACATTGCGCATGGTGAAGCATTTCTTCATTACGTTCAGTAATTTCGACGCAGGATTGAAAATAAACTCGGCATTTGTATATTTCGTGACTACGAAACGGCGGCCGTTAGTACGACACTACATCCGAGACCTGCGATACACTCTCTGACATCAGCCCCTGATCTAGTGCGCCGCGTCAATACCAGTGCCCCGCTCGCGTAATTGGAAATGTAAACTTGCGATGAGTGAATAACCCGAAAAAGCAAGTAGGAAACTGCGCCCCAAAAAAGTGTTGCAAAAAATGCGATTTGACGATCTCCATGGACCAGTTGTTTACGAAATGGTCTGGGGGTCCAGGGGTGGCAACAGTCCCTCTTTCCTCGGTAGGGCCGCATCGCTGCAAGCAAAAAGAGAATGCGAGCGGAGTGTTCTAAACCTGGGACCCTGCGACCGTAATTGTTGTAAAGGTTAGGTCAGGTCGATTATGTTATTCCGATATTGTCTCCTGCCACACCCTGGTCCATGGAGATTGTTAAATTGCTGTTTTTTGGTAACGCGCCGCAGTTTTTTACTTGATTTGTCGGGGTCTTCACTGATCGTATGTTTACATTTCGATATAGGCGTCTCACTCAGCCACCCATATGGCGCATCCCACCTATGGCAGAGGCTGTAGTGAGCGAAGCCGGCTGTCAGAAGCGTATGAGGTCATACATCATACAAAAGAGAAACTTGCTGATTTCTCCGTAGACATCAATCCGCCCCTGTACCTCAGTCGGGAGAATGCTGATCTTCTGCCCTCACCCGGTAGTGGCAGCCCGAGTTCGGGTAGGTACCAGGTATACTTCGGCGCTCGCTTTGTGCCCCCGACTGGGATGGGCCGGTGTAGTGGCAGCGGTCGCACTCAAGGTCAGGTGACGTCAGAGGGCGGGACAGGTGGTGGAGGACCGTGTCCTCCAGGTATATCGGGCACGCACAGCTTTCGCCTATAAATTATGCCGGACGACAGGAATTGCGTGATCGGGTGGTGGGTCCAGGATCTTCACAACAGGTAACGCTTAGCGCGGAGCCTGACCTCCAAAATGCATCCATTCAAAACATTCGAACTAAATTTATTTAAAACAATAAATATATATAGATTGCCCAAACGAAAGTCATATTCATATCGTTAAGCTCAAAATACTCAGTAGCGGCAAATCTCAAGAGAGATAAGTGATAACAATATTGCCATTGCCGACACAATCCAAGGGAGCGTTTTCGCCAACTCTGCTGCCCTAGGCAGAGACGGTGAAGGGCTCCACTATCACCGCGCACCATTTGCATGGTTCAGTTTTGGTCTTGCAGTTGGGACGCTGCGGTGCACCATGACTGGCAGATTTGGGGACTGTGGGCTGTGGCGCCAAGTCGATTAACCGCCAAGTCACCATGACTGGCAGATCTGAGACCGAAAGCGTACCTGGGCATATCTAGTGATACCAACCCGTCTCAACATGATTGTCATGGGTATGGACGTAATAATAGTTGGATTGCAGGGCTGACAGAAAATATTGGACAAAGAGGCACAGGAATGAGTGTAGTACGGTGATGAGCGAGAGAGCAAGAGAGCGAAGAGAGCAAGAGAGCAAGAGAGCAAGAGAGCAAGAGAGCAAGAGAGCAAGAGAGCTAGAGAGCGAGAGAGAGTGAGAGCGAGAGAGAGTAAGAGTGAGATAGCGATAAAGCGAGAAAGCAAGAAAGCGAGAGAGCGAGAGAGCAAGAGAAAGAGAGAGTGAGAGAGCGAGAAAGAGTGATAGCGAGGAGAGCAAGAGAGCAAGAGAGCGAGAGAGCAAGAGAACGAGAGAGCGAGAGTGAGAGAGCGAGAAAACAAGAGAGCGAGAGAGCGAGAGAGCGGGAGAGCGGGAGACCGAGAAAGCGAGAGAGCAAGAGAGCAAGAGAGCAGGAGAGCAGGAGAGCAGGAGAGCAAGAGAGCAAGAGAGCAAGAGAGCAAGAGAGCAAGAGAGCAAGAGAGCAAGAGGCAAGAAGAGCAAGAGAGGCAAGAGAGCAAGAGTAGTCAGAGAGGCAAGAAGAGCAGAGAGCAAGAGACAAGAGAGCGAGAGAGCGAGAGGGCCCCCCCCAAAAAAAGAAAAAAAAAAAGCCCCAAAGCGAAGGAAAAGCCCGGGAGAGATGGGCGAGAGAGCGAGAAAGCAAGAGAACGAGAGAGTGGAGAGAGCGAGAGAGTGATGCGGGAGAGCGAGAAGAGCGAGAGAGAGAGCGAGAAGAGAGGGAGAGCGAAAGAGCGAGAGAGCGAGAGAGCAAGAGAGTAAGAGAGAAAGAGAGCAAAGAGAGCAAGGGCAAGAGAGCGAGAGAGCGAGAGAGCGAGAGAGCGAAGAGCGAGAGAGCGAGAGAGCGAGAGAGCGAGAGAGCAAGAGAGCGAGAGAGCGAGAGAGCGAGAGAGCGAGAAAGCGAGAGAGTGAGAGAGCGAATGAGCGAGAGAGCGAAAGAGCGAGAGAGTAAGAGAGTACGAGATTGAGAAAGTGAGAGAACGAGAGAGTGCGAGAGCAAGAGAGCAAGAGAGCAAAAGAACAAGAGAGCGAGAGAGCAAGAAAGTGAGAGAGCGAGAGAGCAAGAGAGAGTGTGGTGTATAAATGTGTGTGTCCACCAGTTCTAACCGTCGTTTCCATATGTCTTAGCTTACCACTGCGAGGTCTTCCAAAAGTTATCAAATGTACGCCGCTTGTGGTGCTAAATATGAAGTAGTTGCTGCCGAACACGTTTAGGACATTTGTTTCTCACAAACAGTGCTCAATTGCATAATAAGTAAAGTTGTAATATTTGGGTTGGTGACGTCATATGAAGGAATTTCGGGAATAAAGAAAACTTTCACGCTGCCGTATGTCCGGCTAATGTCTGGCCAAATGTAAAACAAGTCGACTATCATCAACATTTGGTAAAGAGTGACGACGTCATCGGATCAGGGTCTCCGTTCCAATACACTGGGGACTGGGGATGTTACCGATGTCAAAACCAAACTCAAATTTATTTGTGATTCGACTTTGGTAGTTGTTTTAACTTATACCATACTTAATTTCAATGCCAAGCACTCAACATCATCATGGCTGTATCAACTCAAATATAATGTTAAGGTGGGACTTTCTCTTTAATGTTGGGTTCGGTGACCAACACACTTGTGGTGGTGGCGGCCAATACGCCGGTCCACAACGCAGCCACCTGGGCCGGCAACCTCATGATCAAGCAAAGCAGAGATTTCAGCTTTCGCTAAAGGCACTCATAACCGTATAGATGTCGTAGATGAATGGTGTAACAGTCTTACGTGCTGAGCTTCCACGTCGAAAGAAGCAGCGCTCGCGCCCCTCCTGTTACACAGTGGCGTCACCACGCAATTCAGAGTGGGGGAGCCAGCAATGGGGGTTTGCAGGGGCCAGCCAGGCAGAGGTTGGGGGGCAGCCCCTGCCCCCTAGGGCTAACGTAAAAATCTTCCGGATCTGAGGGGGCGGACTCCAGCCGGAGTGATCCTGCCCCCACCCCCGTGGCGATGCCCCTACTGTTGCATGACTGATGACAACGAGTGTACAATACAATACAATACAATAGATACGTATTGCTCATAAACATCTAACGCGCGCCACCGCTATTCTGTCCGCTATCTGTTCTGTGCAGTTCCGTGCTATTCTGTTCTATTCTGTTCAGTGCTAAGGCGGGACGTCCGAGATGGCGGGCTTCCGAGTGACGTCACAGCCACGACAACGCTGGCCGACTACCTGCGGCAGCACCAGCATCTGCCCGGCACCAAGACCATGTGTCGCGAGGGCATGTGCGGCGCCTGCGTGGTCAACGTGACGTCAGTGAATCCGGCCACTGGGCAGATGGAGAGCCGCGCCGTCAACTCGTGCATGGTACCCATCAAGGCCTGCCAGGACTGGAAAATCGAGGTAAACACTGCATTGTAATGGATTGAGTGCCGCTAAAAGTGTATATGACCTGATGCTCTTGAAATGTTGTTTCCGCTGTTGTAAATGTGGTAATGACTGTTTACAATCTTTCTGCAGACGGTGGAAGGAATAGGAAACCGGAAAGACGGCTACCACCCGGTACAGGCAAGATTGGCTCAAATGAACGGCACCCAGTGTGGCTACTGCAGTCCCGGCATGGTCATGTCCATGTACAGGTAACTGGCTCACAATGAACGGCACTAGTGTGGCTAACTGCTGTCTGGCATGGTCAATGTCTAGTAACAGGTAACTGGCTAAATGAACGGCACCGCAGTGTGGCTACTGGCAGCCCGATGGTCATGTCCATGTACAGGTAACTGGCTCAATGAACGGCACCGAGTGTGGCTATACTGGCAGTCCCGGCATGGTCCATGTATTGTAGCGGTAACTGGCTCAAATGAACGGCACTCCAGTGTGGCTACTGGCGTCCCGCATGGTCATGTCCATGTACAGGTAACTGGCTCACAATGAAACGGCACACCAGTGTGGCTATGCCAGCCCGCCATGGTCATGTCCAATGGTATACGAGGTAACTGGCTCAAAATGAACGGCACCAGTGGTGGCTACTGCAGTCCGGCATGGTCAATGGTTCATGTCATGTACACGGTAAACTTTGGCTCAAATGAACGGACCAAGTGGGCTACTGCAGTCCCGGCCATGGTCATAGTCCATGTAAGGTAACTTGCTCAAATGAACGGCACCCAGTGTGGTAAACTCACTGGCAGGTCCCGGGGATGGTCATCGGTCCATGTACAGGTATGCTCAATGAACGCACCCAGTGTGGCTACTGCAGTCCCGTCGGCATGGTCATGTCCATGTAGCAGGTAACTGCTCAAATGAAACGGCACCGCATGTGGCTACTGCAGTCCGCATGGTCATGTCCCAATGTAGGTAACTGGCTCAAATGAACGGCACCCAGTGTGGCTACTGCAGTCCCGGCATGGTCATGTCTATGTACAGGTAACTGGCTCAAATGAATGGCACCCAGTGTGGCTACTGCAGCCCCGGCATGGTCATGTCCATGTACAGGTAACTGGTGGCTGGTGCATAGGAATAGCTTCTAAGGCGGTTACTTCTATTTACGATGATCATATTTTAATATAGTATTGACTTCGTTTCAAGTTCATAATCTACAGATGCGTTCAAGGTAGGGGCGGATCCAAGGATTGGGAATTTGGGGCTTTAAATCACCAATGTGTTTGATATTGCCCAGACATGGACACATTTCGGAATTTCGAAGGAATTCTTGGCAGTTTTTGATGAAGAAATTCGTTTAAAGACAGTTTTTACTGAAGAAGCAAGCAAAGTCTGGTGCAACTTTACAATTTTGTCAGAATTTCGGGGCTTTCCCCAAGCAAACTTTAACCGTCAGGGGTGTAGTTTCCTATTCGTTAAGAGGGCTTCATCCCCCCCCCCACTTTGATTCAGCCCCCCCCCCCCTCCTCCAACTTATACGAGGAAGTGGGAAGTGGGTCAAATCCGGGGAGAAATCTGCATTTCTGTCTATTTTGATGGTACTTAAAGCGATTTTTCCCAGCGCAGCCCCCCTCTCCAAACCTTTATGGAGAAACTACACCCCTGTTTACCGTTCTGGATTCGCCAGTGGCTCTTACAGTCACCAAAGTTTGCCGCTCATTTGATGCATTAGTAAAGCGTGTTCGTAGGCTGTTCTGTATTGCACCAGTGTATTGCGGCACAGCGTGATCACATTTGCATCGCAATGCAAACTGTGCCGGATTACCATGTTCCGTTACGTTGGGCTGGATTTGCATACTGCCTGTGGGAGAGTGCTGCAGCTGTCCCGCTGTATGTCACAGCCAGCACATCGCCGTCTGTTCTGCCGCCAGTCTGCTGAAGAACGGTGGAGAGGTGTCCGAGGAGCAGGTGGAGCAGGCGATGGACGGCAACATCTGTCGCTGTACTGGCTACAGGCCCATCCTGGACGCCTTCAAAACGTTCAAAAAAGACGCCGACGAAAAGACAAAGAAGATTGTCAAGGATATCGAGGTGCGGTCTATTTAGTGGCGTAGTTTTTTCGTTTACAAGCTTTGCCTGCCGTCTAAGGATAAAGCTATCTAATACCAGAGCTGTTTAATCTCGTGAAAATAAGTCGATTACGACAAGACAAAGAAGATTGTCAAGGATATCAGTCTATTTTGGGGGGTGCAGTCTGTTTTGAGGCGTCGTTTTACATTTACAAGTTTTTCCTGCCACCTCAGAGCTAATACCAGAGTGAATTCACCTCGTGAAAATAAACCGATTATCTCTGGTCTCAGGAAGCGGCCGGATGCCATGGCAACAAAAGAGGTCCCTGCCAGCCGACGGGCTCAGCCTGTGCCGGCTGCCCTCGAGCGGCATCCTTGACCTCTGCCAAGGACGACTGGAGCCTGCCGACCACTCTGCAGCAGGCTGTCAGCGACCTAAGCACCATGTCCACCGGTGGCAAGAAGATCAGACTGGTGGCCGGAAACACATCCACGGGTGAGAAATGAACAGTTATTAAGCCAGTATTAGCACATTTTTCCATCATTCCGAAGCCAGCTAAGGCGTTGAGGCTCTCCTCAGGCAGGCCAGCGAGACAGCAGCCGACCCGAACCGCCGGAGGCGGCTGAGCTCAGCCAATCAGCGGCCGAGGAGCGGACACACCGCGGCCTCGGATCGGGGAGGCGCGCGCGCCGGTCACTGTGGTTTCATCCAGCCGCCCCCCCGGCCCCGACCCAAGCTCCCGGCCATCGCGGCGCGTATGTTAACTGTTGCGGCGTTGTGGCATGTGCGCTTATCCAGGCGGATCGCTATATTGTGTGGTGGTGTGTCACCGTTTGTTCTATTTCGGGACTGTTCCAATGGGCATGTTGCGATATAAATTGAGGTGTTTGATTCAGGGTTGTCGGACGCTGATTGGACAGAAATGCTAAATTTATTAACTGAATGCATCCCCCAATTCAGCCACACCCGGCGTGTGTTTTGGGACCAGGAAGGAAACATGTGTTCGTGCTACTATATGGTTTGTCCGACAGATGCAAGGGTTATTGAAAAGACAGTGAATTAGTCGGGTTTATTGATATAATTTTATGGTATGACTTCATAAAAACTTAATAAACACACACACACACATATATATATACAGTACCTCAGCCAGTTTTGTGACCTGCAACATTTATATTTTTAGGTGTCTTGGACAAGTATGATGCACCATCTGACGGCTACATCTCGCTGCTGAAGATCCCCGAGCTGCGCGTCATCCGCCGTCCTGAGGAGAAGGCCCTCAAGTGGACCCCCAAGTGGCCGCTGGAGTCCGCGACAAAAGGCGCCGTTTTCGGAGCGGCTGTTACCCTGTCTGAGCTGATCAAGGAGCTGGATCACCTGAGCAGGAGCCCGGGGTACCGCCACTGTGCTGAGATGGCCCGCCATCTGAGGGTGGTGGCCAATACTCCGGTCCGCAACGCAGCCACCTGGGCCGGCAACCTCATGATCAAGTACAAGCACAGAGAGTTCCCGTCCGATGTCTTCCTGGACTGCTGCAGCGGCCAAGGCCAGCTGAAATCTACAGCTGTCGGCCTTTGTTAGCAATTGCGCGAAACTGTTTTGAAGTTGTAGAGTGTCCGATGTCCGAAAACACAGTCAGGGTTGAACCTGGTATGAAGTTGGGATCTCAGGATTCAGCGCAACCGACATTGCCCCCCCCCCCCCCCACACACCCCCCGCTCCTGGTTATCTTCCGCGCCAATGTTCGCAGAGAAACGCGCAAGGTGTCATTCGAAAGCTCTCAATTATTTGAATCTTAATTTCTTTAAAAAGTCACATGTCAGGTCCCCCGTCAGTGTCACGACCAGGTCAATGGTCCAAATCGACGTATTTGATTGTATGGACCATACTTTCCACCCAGAGTCTTCGATCGCAACCATGATGAAGCAAAGAACTCTGAAATGTATGATACACATAGACATGAGCTAAAGCGAGATTGTTGGCAAAGGTTAAAGTCAAGGTCAGGTCACAAAAGTTACTATGCGCAAAAAAATATACGAAAGTCATGCAGCACAGTTTTTATGGGTTATTTTCCACGTATACCTTATTCGATAGTGATAGTCATTTTACCACCTGACTTCGTTTACGTAAAGTTGGTATCAAGTTCAGTTCAAGTTCAAGTCACATAATGTTAAAATTTGAAATTGATAAATATAATTCAAAAACAATTTTTTATATAATTGTTTGGTCTCCTAAATACCATACGGTCATATTTTTATCTGTATCTGTTCAATAAAATCGACAAACACAATGTAAAAATATTACGTCATGAGTTAGGTACCCCTACTTAAGATCTATAAGTCAGTCAAAAATGGTGATATAATCGTAATTTTTTATGGTAGTTCCATATGTGGTTTTCTTACATATTTTCTTATAATATCCTTGAAAAATTAGACTTCGTTTTTATTTTTTCCCAAAAAAACAATATTTTTATTTTTGGAGAGCAAAAAAAAATAACGAATCTAAGATATTCATGTTATAGCGCTTTCATTTGCTAGCTTTTGAGGTTTTTTGATTGAGTTTAGCTCAAAATATGGCATTTGTACGGTTTATTAAGTTATATCTGATTTTTGTGTCAAACTCGTATGTAGTGACGTCACTAAATGCGGCGTTAAATCTCAAAACTGGTCGATGAAATTGCTTCAACTTTGCACAGAAGACGTCAAATCAATGTATGAAAAGAACCCAAAGTTTCACGTTGATAGAGCTATTTGTTTTAAGCTTTTACGAAAGTTAATCAGGGGCTTAACCCCTGATTTGGGGAGGGGATCCCCCCAACCAGTCAATGTTGGGTTAAGACCATTGTCTTTGAGACAGAACTTTAAGACCTAACGCTTATGCGACTCACAGTCGCATAGCATCGAAACTCCCACGAAATACCAAAAAATGAACAAGTTCAGAGTACATGAATCATGCGTGGGTCGTAGACTTTGGTTGAACATGACTATTCCTGGAAAATGAGCAGGAACGACCATCGGCGACGTTAAAGAAACTGGTACCACGAACCATTCATTTTTTAAATATTACGGTTGTACTTTTCATCGTGAAATTGAAGTTCACAATTCATAGTTTTAGATAACACATTTATGTTTACAGTTGAGGGCAAAGGTGCGGAGGAAATGTCCGTCGAGCGGCTCTACGAGATCAGCATGACAAACAAGTTCATCGTATCCATGACTCTGCCTTCGATGGATGAAAACAAATACGTCTTCAAAACGTACAAGGTATTTAAGTGTTCAACAATTCATTAGTCATGCAGTGATAAGCAGAATTTGCAGTGAACAGGCCACTAACGGTTTCATGCATAAGTTTATTTGTCATTTTGTATCGAATAAATGTAAATGGCTGGACCAAGACCGGGTTTATTAGGAGGAGGATTATATTATTTTCATGTATGGATATTTTTTAGTCGAGGACATGCAACAATTGATTCAACTTTGAATTTTGGCTCATCTACCGCCTGACTCATTTCAGATCACGCCCCGTGCCATCAGCGCCCACGCCTACGTCAACGCTGCCTTCGTGCTGCCGTTTGATCCGGCCACGGGCAAAATCACGGAGAAGCCCACACTGCTGTTTGGAGGCATCAACGATAAGTTCGTGAGTTTACAAACTATACCGAAATCCTGCGCTCCATCTGACGACATCAGGCTGAAAGGGAATACCATCGAGCTTGCACTTATTATATATATACAGTAGCTTAATGGTCAATTATTTAGTCGAATATAATCTCAATCTTTGTTGTTTTTTTTGTTGTTTTAATTAAGCAATTGGTTTCAATATTCCTGCTATACCGTTATTCGCTTAGTATTAAAAGTAAGTTACACATTTGGGAGATATGTAACCAATCACGAAACCATACAGTTCAAGCTTTTGTTTCCAGGAAATGTCAACGAACGAGATAGTATTAATTCAGATCTTACGTCACATAGAGTAACTTGCCACTGCGAATCGATTCACCATACAGGTACACGCGGCCAGCACGGAGCGCTATCTGACCGGACGGTCTCTGATGATACCCCACAGGTACACGCGGCCAACACGGAGCGGTACCTGACGGGTCGGTCTTTGATGGCCGAGTCTACCTTGAAGGGGGCGCTGACCACCCTGCTGGACGAGGTGAAGCCCCATCCGGACCCCGAGGTGGCTGACGTGGCCTACAGGAAACGTCTGGCAGGCAACCTGCTCTACAAGGTCAGCTGATGTAAATCAGTCGGGAGCAGGGACAACAGTCGCTGTGTCTGGTTTGTAATGTAGCTCAGAAAACCACTGATGAACAGCTTTGCAACACTATTTTTTTATTTCCAACTGAACCTCCAGAAGAAGACTTCGAGGCAGTAAATCACAGTGAAACTGTTGACAGACATGTTACCAGTTAAAAATAATTGCACAGGCGTCTGATACGTCTGTAAATATCTGTTAATCTTTCTCATACCAAACAACCTACGTCATCCAGACCAAGTAAAAACGTTTCCTGACTCGTACCCTGCCGTTTTCCGCAGGTGATCCTTCACACGCTGGGTGACCGGGTGCCTGACTCGTACCCTGCCGTTTTCCGCAGGTGATCCTGCACACACTGGGTGACCGGGTGCCGGTTCACCTGAGGTCAGGAGGAGAAATGACCTCACCCGATCCAACATGAGAGGCCACCAGGAGTATGACAGCCGACAAGACGCTCTGGCCCGTCAACAAGGCCATTCCCAAGCTGGAGGCGCAGATCCAGACCTCAGGTGCGTTCCAATGTCCACCATGTCCAGTGTCCACCATGTCGAAGGCCCGCAAAGTCAACAAAGTGGGTGGTGTGCCGACCGAGACTACATTGTCCAGTCCAGTCATTTAGGTAAGCACCGTTCCATGAAGACTTGCACTTCATCGTGACGAGCAAAGTTGTTTCGATTTCCTTCATTCAGAGTCTATTGACTCTCCTGCCGCTTGCGGAGAGCACATTGGAGAGGGAGGCCGAAGGAACCAAAAATGACAGGAGCAGCCCATATTTCGGCGAGGTCTCACAGTAGACTACGCATCAACTTTCAATGTTGAATTGTAACAACACACGACGTGATGTGGCATCACTGACGCGCATTTAACTAATGATCTTCAGTGTGGTTGAGCAATTAAGTTATTACGTGTAAATTATAATTGCAAATGCATTATATAATTTTCGAACAGATGGTTTGTCAACACAACGTCACAACATGCTTCAGCTTTACCCCCAGCAAACGTTTATGAATTCCTACAAGCCTATTGTATGCTGTCTTTTCTCCTGTGCACTTGCAGTATATGTATGCACATTGCACAGTGAAGTGCAAATATTCTGTCCATTTCATCGACACCACCCGATGTCGATGCACCCGGCGAATAAATCCTTTGTAAAAACGGCTAATAGCAGTCCTCTCAGTGCACTATTTGAATACACCCTCCATTTCTCTGGGGCGATGTTTGCTTTTGTCTGCCGGAAGCTAGCGTAGAAAGTATTCTTAAGCTCTGGTTAAGCGCACCCGTTCAGTTCAATATCAACATTTTCCGTTGATGCTGTCTGGTCGGTGCTGCACGCAGTGAAATATAATGAAACTAGTTATGCCCTCGCCCCTTATACTGGAGGCGAGGGCTATAGTATTTGCATTAGATTCCACTGCGTGCAGCACCGACAGACAGAGACAGAGACAGAGGTGGTGTCGAAGAAGTGGACAGAACGTTTGCACTACACTGTACGTCTAACAAACGCGTATGTCCCACTACTCACCTGTTAAGGCGAGGCTGAAGTACGTTTGGATGAACCACCAGCGCTAACCTGGAGAGCTGCACGCCTACTATGATTACTCCAGTACGGGGTTTGTCCGTTTTGTTTCTCAGCGAAGGCTGAGTACGTGGATGACCAGCAGCGCTACCTGGAAGAGCTGCACCGCCTACATTAATCAGTACGGTGGTGTCCGTTGTTTCCCAGGCGAGGCTTGAGTACATTGATGACCATCCGGCCGCTTCCCTGGAGAGCTACACAGCTACTATTGCTCAAAGTACGGTGGTTGTCCGTTTGTTTTCTCAGGCGAGGCTGAGTACGTGGATGACCAGACCAGCGCTAATGGAGAGCTGCACGCCTACTATGTACTCAGTACGATAGCCAACGCCAAGATCGGCAGCATCGACGCCTCGAAAGGCTCTGGTGAGTGGTATGATAGCAAACGTAACTATCAAGAAAGTAAGCTCATGGCAAATCGCTTAGAGAAACCATTTTCTTTCATAAGATGATAAAATATAATTAGTCGAATTGTTAAGATATAATGTAAAGCCTATCTTGTATTGAAAAGAACCTTAACATGTAGCATGACAAGAGAAGAGCATGGTGACACCATGACACTAAAAAATACGAAATTTTTGATGTGATTTGAAGTGATTCTTTACAAATCTGTATTGCAACTAATAGAGTACTCGTTGAGTAGGTACTAGAGTATAAACAATCGCAATTCGCAAACATATTGTATGTTTGGGATATATGCTGCGTTATTTTCGCAAACACATTCAATTCAACAGTTTGTATTAAGTTAGATATGTCAGCATACTCAGCTACAATTACGGTTTCAAAACATTGACTGCATCCGCAATGTATCACTAGCCGTTTTCACGATGGATTATTGCGCTGAAAAGATGCGGAATCTGTCTGAAATATTGTTAAAATGTTTTGGTATGCAAGTTTTAGAAAATATTTATTCCATTCCTTATCTACCCAACTTATTGCATGCGATTTTTTTCTTGAAATGTCCCTCAGAACTTTGTGATGCCAGGATCTCCACCGATTGCAACTTTTCAAAATATTCCGAAACATTCTGTGGCCTAGGCACACTATTGGTTGCTTAACGGACTCCCCCACAGTTGACGCTATAATGGACTCGCCGAATGCAATATGTCCAGGCGAATAAGATTCTAGTACATCATTGCGCAATGCAAAAGACCGACCTGTGATCCAATGACGCTGCCCAGATTGAGTAACTAGTATGACGGATGCTAAAATTGGAACGAATGGACTCTATAGACGCCATATGTTCTTTAAAAACGGGCAATTTTGTTTCATAACCTTGTTATGAGCCTGATTTTAATGCTTCCATAACTATTGAATAGTCGATAATAGCCGTTTCCACGAATGGAAATATATTGCGCGAATGTTTTCAAAATGTTTTAGTAGTAGCCGTTTTGACGATTATAATAAATTTGCGAGAAATGTTTTAACTCTCGCCCTACGGTCCCGTAGGGCGAGAGTTTTTTTTTCGCAAATTGTCCCATCGTGAAAACGGCTACTGCTAAAAACATTTAAAAATATTTTTAAACATTTCGCGCAAAAAATAATCCATCGTGAAAATTGGCTAATATCGCTTAAAATCAGTTAACTTATTTCTTGGCAATATTATAATCACATACTAAATCTTGTGTACTAAAGCAATTTAAAAACATTTCACAGAAATTACTCAAATCTTTTACAGCGCAATAACTTATCGTGAAAACGGCCTTATAATATTCATGTGGTTTGATAGTAAACCTCTATATCACGTATGAGATACAGCCGAAAGCCTTGATCGAAGCATAACAGCTCAGATTTCATATATGTGTATATTGCAGGCAATGAAAGGTGTCCGGGGATTTTTCGACGCCAAGGATGTTGTCGGGAAGAACAAGTTCATCTCGCTTTCGCTTCTGATCCCGGTCTTTCAGATCAACGCCAGCCTGATCACACCACAAGAGGTAAGTGCTTGGTACTTCGTATTAAGCAAAGGATCTGTGCATCGCTACCAACAGGAAACGCTGTGTAATTAGAAAAGAGTATGCGCTTTAGCTACATGTCCCATTTGTTCATCATGATAATGTCATGCTCCAAACAGTTTGCATTTTCCGGCTTCTTGAATTAGTTCTATCTCTCTCGCTCCACATCATCATGCAATTCCAGTGCGCCTGATGCCTGGTATTTGTACTTTGATAGCGTGTCCTTTCCAGGTATTCGCTGAGGATACTGTGCGATTCGCCGGCCAACCGATCGGACTCGTGGTGGCCGACACCAAGGAGATAGCCCGCCGAGCGGCAGCACTGGTCAAGGTCGAGTAATACGGTGCAGCACCAAGTTCTCACCATCAAGGACGCCCTGAAAACGCAGCCGACGGTCAAGAGCAGTCTGTCTTCTGCGCCATCAACGTGGTCACAGGAGACGCAGATGGTATGTTTACACCTTTAGAATCACTGGCAGTGCACACTTGGCTAGTTTCGAAGTTAAAGGGAACTGCCACCTTAAACATTGATAATTGAGTTGAGAGACCATTTTGTCCGTGCTCATTGAAAGTTATGTTATAGTATAAGTTTTAAAAAAAAAACACCGAGTCGAATCACAAAAGAAATTTGAGTTGGTTTTGACATCTGTAACTATCCCATCCCCAGTGTATTGGAGACGGGACCCTGATCCGATGGACTCCGGCCACTCTTTCTAAATGTTGATGATAGTCGACTTGTTTTAACATTTGGACATACATTAGCCGGAATACGGCAGCGTGAAAGTTTTCTTATTCCCGAAATTCCCTTTCATATGGCGTCATCAGCCCAAGATATTAAAACTGAACATTTTATGAAATTGAAGCACTGTTTGTGAGAAACAAATGTCGATAATCGTGTTTCGGCAAGCAATTACTTCATATTTAGCACCACAAGCGGCGTACATTTGAGAACTTTTGGGAAGGTGGCAGTGTCCCTTTAAAGGAAGTGTGTCTTCTGTTTTGAATGTCAAAATATTTGTGCTATGGTAAGAAGCTATTGGTTTGGTTGTTAGCTACAATAAAATTCACATCTGGAGCCCCTTTAGTTGAGTTTTAATTATATTTGTCGTATTTGTATTTCAATATCGATAAACGATCGCCACTAAAATCAGCTGGAAAAGATGTTTTACAAAATGGCGCACCTAAGACAATAAACAATCAAAATGAACAATGTGAATAAACCGTTGCAAAGCAAAATGGCCAGCGAGGCTCTGTTCGGCTGCTGCTATCAGCGCTCGCGAGCCGTTTTGTTGAAATGCTGTTGGCTAATGCTAACGATATGCTAGCAAATTTGTATCGATATTTATATATTAGCAATACATTTAGTAGTGGTAAGCCTTTTGGGGTCTAACCGATAATTTTTGGTACAAGACAGTTCTTGAGGTCTTTGGAATATCTCAGCAACTAATAGTGTAAATCTGGAAATATTAAAGACACGGTTCGATTAAGAAAAGTATGTTCCTAAAAAACAGTATCAATAACCTAAAATAAAACTTGTGATGAGACAAACTTCCTTAAATGTTATTCTCAAAACATGATAAATACTTCTTCGCCGAAAAACATTTGACGTTTGTGAAGTTTCCCATTTCCGCCAGAGGAATAATTAAAATACATAACTTGGTCAGCTTTGTAGACGTGTGCTTAAAGATAAAAAAACGATCCAAGATCCAGGATCCCTAAAACCCAAGATCAGGGTTCTTGTTCGATCCTGGATCTGGGATCTTGTTGGGTTCTGAATTTATGGATCCCACAGTATCTTTTTTTCGTTGGATCCTGTGGATCTTGAATCCTGGGAAAAAATGAGTGGGATCCTATGGATCATGGAACCTGGAGAATAATAAAATATCCTGTGTATTCTGGATCCTGGAAATCCAGTTTGTTGTGGGATCTTGTGGATCTTGTTAAGCATACTTCACTTTTGTGCTGCTAAAATATACGAATACATGTATGTCATGCTTCAAAAAACTTCCACACTCAATGTCAATGGTGTAAGATTTACAGGTAGTGATCATACATGTGCCGATCCAAAAAATATCCGGGATCCAGGATCCCTAGGATCCAAGATCTGATATTTTTGTATCCTGAATCCTGCAGAATCATTTCATCGTGAGATCCTGTGGATTTTGGATTCTGAAGAAAACAAATCGTATGATCTTATGTATCTTGGATCCTGGAGAAGAAGAATAATCGTGGGATCCTGGAAAATCAGTTTGTCGTGGGATCTTGTGGATCTTGGATCCTATTTTTGAGCCTCGGCACATGTCTGCAACTTTTAAAAGACAAGCAAAAATGACTCTGTCCGGATCATCCGAAGCCACATCTACAACTCTCCGTATATGTCTCCCCCTGCAGCGGCCATGACGTCATCACCCCGCCGCGTGACCGGGGAGTGGGAGATGGGAGGTCAGTACCACTTCACCATGGAGCCGCAGACGGTACGGGTCATCCCCATCGAGGACGGACAACTCAACATCTACAGCGCCACACAGGGCATCAAACACGTAGTGGACGTCGTCTCCGATGTCGTCAACATACCCGCTCACAAGTGAGATCAGAATGCAGACATCCGTTGTGATGCCAGTGTAAGTGCAGAGAAATACTATATCTGTCTTGAGGCATGTAGTCGCACATTATGCGTGCACAACGGACAGTTTTAAGTTGAAGAGGAAAAAGCATGGTACGGATTTAAGAAGCTTTTGCGTATTTAATGAAGTGAAGGTAATAATAATTTGTAAAAAGACGCTTATTAAAAACTATCATGGGTGTAGCGACAGATTTGCTGATTGCTCTCACGTCTGTCAATAAAGAAAGCAGATTTGGTTGAAATGGCCCAGGCTAGGCCATACACATGGCTATGTCGAGCTGTCTTCATCTGACATCTCTTCTTACATCACTAGAATCAACGCCGAGGTTCGTCGTATTGGTGGAGGGTACGGAGGCAAGATCAGCAACCCGATACCGATCGCCAGCGCATGCGCAGTGGCTGCTACCAAGCTCAACAAGCCGGTCCGCGTAGTACTCACATTGAGAACATGATCGAAATGTGCAGCGGCCGCTTCCCGTTCATGATCTCCTATGAGGTGAGGCTCTTCTTTTTGTTACTTTTTATCGACCAGGAATGAGTTAAGCAGCGAAGCGGTTTGATTTAAACGCTACACTGATAAAAAAATGGCTCCTATTCGACACCCTTTCAAGAGTCTGCAAAAAAACACTCCCATCTAAAACACCCTCGGAGTGTTTAGGCAGTGTTTTTGCAAAATAGCCCCACTGAGAAAAATATAAGGAAACACCCTCAAAAAGGAGGCAAACTGACACTCAAAAACAGAGTCTATTTTTCAAGGCGGAAAAACTTGCATAAAAACTTACGACCCCTCCCCAAATGCTTTTTAAGGAGTCAAAATTACTCTCAATGAGTGATTCCTACTTTAAAAACCCTGTTTTAGTGTCAGTTATTCCTTTGGAGCATCTTTTGACTCTTTTGAGCCTCATTTTACTCCCTTTGAGCCTCCTTTTGACTCCCTTTTGAGCCTCCTCTTATCGCCCCTTTGAGCCTTCTTACTCCCTTTTGAGCCTCTTTTGACTCCCTTTTTGAGCCTCCTTTGACTCCCTTTACTGAGCCTCTTTTTCGACTCCTTGCTGGGAGTTCTTTGGTGGGTAATGTAACTCCCAGCAAGAAGTTTTTTGCAGACACCTTGAAGAGTGGCATAAGAGTGTCATAAGAGTATCATCAATAAAACACTCCTTCAAGTCTGCAAAAACAGAGACGTCCTGTGTGTTTTTGCAAGCGTGAGTATCAGCGAAAAATTGGAGGCCGCGAACATGGCTGACCAGTTAGCCCAGAAAGCATCAGAG
>VOPJ01010807.1:0-22617 GCA_014673585.1 Semibalanus balanoides
CGAGGCGACAGGCAGAGGACAGCGCGTCTCGGCCGTCTGCGTGGCCGACTACAGCCAGCTGCCGCGTCAGCAGGTGTAGCCTGCAGCGTCACAGCAGCGTCATAGCAGTAGCGTCACAGCAGCGTCACGCAGGCGTCCACTGCCCAGCAGCGTCACAAGCAGCGGTCACTGCAGCGTCACAGCAGCGTCACTGCGGGCGTCACTGCAGCGTCACTGCGGCGTCACTGCAGCGTCACAGGAGCGTCACTGCAGCGTCACTGCAGAGTCACAGCAGCGTCACAGCAGCGTCACTGCCAGCCGAGCTCTGTCACGGAGCCGGCCGCCACCGCCGCCACCTCTCTCCTGCTGCCAGCGATGCAATCGGGATGAAGATGAGACGGCAAGGTGACAGAGGCATGGTGCTCAGTAGAACAGGGTGGAATCATTATATCTGTATTATGCCATTACAAACTTGAGATTTTTTGCAGCTTCAGACTTGGAGCCCTTTAATTCCCGATACAATAGTTTGTCGATAGATTGTCATGCCTTGAATTCAAAACGCTTTCGGATATGTTGTAGAGCGACAGTGTTCGCCGACAGACAGAGAGAACAGTCGGCCCGGAGGCTGTTCGGAGCGAGGGGAATCCAGTGGAGGTCGGGAGGCGGCCGATCTCGTGTGAGGCCACCTCAGGCTGTTCGGAGCGAGGGGAATACCTCAGGCGGAGCAGGAACAAAGTGCAGCGGCAGCGGCCGACGCCGGCTTGTCCAACTGCAGCATCTCACGCGTGCCTGAGAGGGGAAGCCTCCTGTGTGCTGCCAGGGAAGCCGGCCAAATATAATGACCAATGTTGTATGTGAGAGACTCGCGAGATCCGCGCTCGTGATATTTTATGAATTATATATTTGGACATGGACGGGTGTGAATGAGCCGTACCGATGTAAATACACGCATTGGAGTCGATGTTGTTTGTTGATCAGTGCTGCAACGCCTTCAAGATACATTTTGTTGAATTACGTAAGACAAAACCAGGGCACACTTTAGTATGTCAAAAACAACACCAGGGACCCGGGGAGAAGCTTCTCCAGAACAATGTTTTTTGGGGGTGCGGGCTGAGCTGGACAAAATATCGCTTAAAGTACCTTAAAAATCCACAAAATAAAACAATATCTCCGGATTTGAACCACTTCCTGTCAAAGTGGAGGGGGGATGAAGCCCTAGTTCTGGGGTGGGGGCTGAAGCCGCCAACTGGAAAGGACCCTACACCCCTGCCAGGAACACTTCTTTCGGTGACCACATGCGTAACCATCATTTTGACGCCATCTTAACAGCCTCGTCACTGCACCTCAGGGAAGCAGCCCAAGGAACAATTCACAATAGATAGAATGGAATTATCTCGCGATCCCCCCCCCCCTCCCTGGTCAACAACATATGGCTGAGGAGCAAAATTTGATTTACCACCGACGTGCCCCCCCCCTCCCCTGATAAAACTCCTGGCTACGTGCGTGAGCAATCGGATATTACGGCAGGACAAGGACTGCGGCATCCCTCGAAATGATAGAATCGAAATATATTCGGACAGACATGCCGCCAAGCAAAGGCTTTCGCTAAGGAATTTTCTCTAGGATTCCGAGCTGGCGGTCAGCAATGCGTGAACGTGGGGGGGGGGCAGAGATCTCGAAAACCATTTGGTCGATTTCGATGGGACAAACGTCATTTGGTAAGTCGTGACTAGATTTTTGGCACATCAATTTCCTTTATGTTCACAAACAAGGGTCAGGGGGCCCAAAAATACTGCTTTTAAGGGAATATAACACCTTGGGAAAAGTATGTAGAATGATGGAGAAGAGTGCCCTGACTACGGCTCTTGCATTCATTTTTGCGAGAAAAAAAAATTGTTGTAATTAGAAAAAAAAAACATCTTTTTATATGTGACGTCACAAAAATCTGGCGTCACCGAAACGAGTTGTGACGTTAAAGGAAGGCATCAAACGGTAAGTCACTCCTTGAATCAGACATGTAAAAAAACACATACAACTGCGTTCGCTGGTTCCCGACTCGCGAGTAATATTGGACGCGATTACAAATGTGTAAACTGTAAAACTGGCGGTCGCAGGGAGGGGGGGGGGGTGCCCAGGGGCAGATCCAGACAATCTTCAAGGGGGGTCATCAATTGCAGTGGTGCCCCTTACCCTAAACCTATATCCAAATCTAAAAACTCAACGGATTTAGTCCACTATATTTTGAGGGTGCCCCTATTCCAGCATTTTTTATTCATTTTTTATTTAACAAATTACCATTTTCAATTTTGTCAAAACGTTGCTATCCCTATGTATTTGCAAGAGCAGTCGTACTCTTTCTATCCTTTAAAGTGCCACGGATGGTGCTGAACTATACAATTTGCACAATCAAGGGCGGCCATGGCCCATGGGTGTCGTTTTCTAAAGGTCTGGTAGGGCCAAAGCCAATAATGTCACTTATTTACATTAGGCCTATGGCGTCGCATGGTAAGAATGACTTTAAAATATATAAAGTTAGCATTGGAGCTCTACCCATCATTTTTAGTCGCCCTTGATTCATAGCATAACACAATCACTCGAAAAAATGGTGCATTTTCAAGGATATATTTGCACACTGAAACTAGCACAGAAAGCACAGAGTGTTGTACCTCTGTTGGCATGGCGACTTCACGACAGAGCACACGATAGAAAAAACAGGCCACTGCCCGGGCACACCTCATGTCTACGACTAGTCGGGCCGACTAGGGCGCCATCACGCGGAGACGACGCGGAATCACCACACTGCGAACCGCTCCAGCCAACCAGAAATCACCACACTGCGAGCCGCTCCAGCCAACCAGAAATCACCACACTGCGAGCCGCTCCAGCCAACCGGTAGGCCGTCAGCCAGGCAGCGCGCACTGCAAAAATGGATCTGAATCCGGGCTCCTCAAGTTTTCCTGTTGGATCAGGAACCTATCGAAACAGCGTTCGGCTGCAGTAAAAATAACTGCCCACACCAGTAATTCCTAGAGCAGAATCGATAAGCTTAATGTCACCGTACAATGCACGTTCAGTTCACTGTCACTTACGGTACTTTCGACCAATAATTCAGACTGAATGGCCATATTTTGCCTCTACAGCTACCATTTAGGTACTGTATGTACGCAGACAATCAATGGAGGAAAATATTCACCCTTTCACGTTATAATTTTTAGCTTCAGTTGGTGCATGGGTGACAGATGTCATTCTCAGTCAGACAAAGCAGGATATAAAGCTGAACAATAAGCGACAGAATAACAAATGGAAGTCGAGCCATCTGCCAATTTCAGGCAGAAAATCGGAACGATAGAGCGTCGGAATCATGACCGGGAATCTCCACCAAAGACGTGTGTGCGGTGGTCTTTACAGACAGGGGCATCGGACAGCCCGAGCCGGAACGGAGCATAGTTCACATGCAGACAGACGGCAGCCAGCGAACACGCTTCAGATACTTCCAGCAGCATGCGCTGCTCCAGACTTTGCGAACAGCGAACCCATGAGTTCCTAGGTAGGCAACGTGCGACGCATAACTGGCTGCAGGTTAAGCATGTGGAATGCTTCATGAGTTAACACCGAAAAAATGCACCAACACCTCATTTTGAATTGGCGCTGTTGAAAACATTGCAGCTAGCACGTAATGTTGCAACAATGTCGCTAAAAGTTTGTGAAAAGTTGTATTTAAAAATCCCAGTTGGAGTTTGAAGTTGTGACAAAGTGGCAGGTGTTATGGAGGAGCAGAGATGTCCGAGTGATGCTCTTTAACGTTGCATTGACGCTGGTTCGATACGTTGCCACCAAGTTATTCTGTCACAAAGACGTGTTCCCCACGTCCTGCGCTGCTTTATACAGCTTCGAGAGTATCTGAAGTGAGCCCGCTGGGAGATACATAGAAGCTGGATGCAAAACTGGATACATCACGACAATTCGCGACATTAAAAACGCGCCCCAGCGATGGAGCCGGCATCTCTCGAATAATACAAGGATACAAAATATGTACGGCAGCATTTTGGGAACGATTACAACTTTCTAAGCATGCATGAATACGTGAGAGCCATCACATGTGGTGGTATTGTGCCGCTCCTGCAGAGCCGCTCCTCCCCTTACCAATGCCGTCCGTGACCGGGTCAGCGCCACCGCCCCCAGTGCCTCCCCCTCTGTCTACAGGGTGGACAGTGTCCGCCTCTGCCGCCGCCCTCACCGCCCCCACCGCGCGCACCGCAACCGCTGTCCTCCTCGCCAACGAAGTCACTGAGCACACCACTCCGTCCGCCGAGCCCAAAGGCCTGCTGCGCCCCTTGCCGCCCACCACTGAACTAACTCGGCCACGCTGACAGCTTAGGCGGCCACCTATGTATCACAGAGTACACAGAAAATCCAGCAACTCACGGCAAACCGCTGTAACGCAGAACATTTCGCCTGCAAAAGCAACCATAGCCGAAACAAAATCGGCTGGTACAAAAATGACAATCCATGGCAGTATTCAATATAAAATATTCTACCATTACAAATTTGACGATAGTTTGTCCGTAAAGTATTCCTCCAGCGACTGTTTGTGACGTTTCCAGGTGAGCAGCAGGGTGCCCCGCGACCTCGGTCACAGCTCTAACTGATCACCAAAGTACGCAGATCGGGGCCGCAGGTTCACCGTCAGCTACATGACGACCAACACCACTATCAATCTGCATCAACATCTGACTGAATTGGCTGCTGATCTAGTGGGATGATTTTGACGCGGGCCCATATCGGGCGGGTCGGAGCGGTGCGGCTCTGCCGGGTCGGCGGCGGCAGGGTACAGGCCCGGACTGTACAGGCTCACGTGTCCCACTCCTCCTCTGCCACGCCGTCCATCGAGTCCTGCTCCAGGCTGAAGTTGGTCGCCAGCCGGTCACTGAGAGACGACTCCACCTGCGGCGCAGACAACCGGTCAGACACGCCAGGCAGATACACAGACAGACAGACAGACAGACAGACAGACAGACAGACAGACAGACAGACAGACAGACAGACAGACAGACAGACAGGAAGACAGGACAGCACAGAAGTACAGGACAGACAGATCAGACAGTACAGACAACAGACAGACAGACAACAACAGACAGACATGACAGACAGACGAGACAGACAGACAGACAGACAGACAGACAGAAGACAGACAGACAGACAGTACGAGCAGACAGACAGACGACAGAAGATCAGACAGACAGACAGACAGCACAGACAGACAACAGACAGACAGACCGACAGACAACAGACAGGACCACGCCAGACAAGGCACAGACGACAGCACAGACAGACAGACAGGACATGACAGACAGTACAGACAGACAGACAGAAGGCCAGGACATAAGACGAGACAGACAGACACACCGAGACAGACAGACCAGACAGACAGACCCGACAGACAGGACAGATCAGACAGACAGAAGAGAGGACAGACAGACAGACAGACGACAGACAGACAGACAGATCAGACATAGAACAGGACAGACAGATAACAGACAGGACAGACAGACAGGAAGCAAGACAGACAGACAGACAACAGACAACAGACAGACAGACAGACAGACAGACAGACATACAGACAGGACGAGACAGACAGGGACAGACAGACAGACAGACAGACAGCAGAAGACCACGCCAGACAGCCGACAGATACACAAAAGACAGACAGTAAGACAGACAGACAGACACGACGAGACAGACAGACAAGAAGACAACGAAAGACAGACGAACAGACAGACAGACAGACAGACGAAGACGACAGACAGACAGACAGACAGACAGACCAGACAGACAGGACTAACAGACAGACAGACAGACAGAACAGACCAGACGGAGCATGACACACAGACAGACAGGTACAGACAGACAGACAGACATGACAGACGGACTCAGACAGACAGGAAGACAGACAGATCAGACAGACAGACAGACAGACAGACAGACAGGACAGACATGACAGACAGGACAGAGAGACAGACAGAAGACAAGAAACAACAGTACAGAACAGACAGACAGACAGACAGGGACAACAGACAGACAAGACGAGACAGACGAGACAGACAACAGCACATACAGGAACAGACAGACAGACAGACAGACAACAGACAGAATACGCCAGACAGATACACAGACAGGACAGACAGGACAGACGAAGACAGACATACAGACAGAACAGACAGACGCAGACAGACAGCAGACATAATCATGACAGACGACAGAGCAGGACAACGACAGGACAGCAGAAACAGACGAGACGACAGAAGACAGACAGCACAGACAGCAGACAGACAGACAGACAGGACAGACAGACAGACAGACAGACAACAGACGACAACAACAGCGAAGACATGACATACAGAGCGGATTAGCGAATACCACCAGACAGATCACGCCAGACGCACCGACAGATACACAGACAGACAGACGACATGATCAGACAGACATGTCAGACAGACAGCCAGACAGAGAACAGACAACAGACAGACAGACAGAAGACAGACAGACAGACAGACAGACAGACAACAGACAGACATGGTACAGACCAGAAGGACAGACAGACAGACAGACAGACGACAGACAGACAGACAACAGACAGACAGACCAGCCCCCCCCCTGACAGACAGTACAGATACACAAGAAGGACACCAGAGCATACCGACAGATACACAGCAGACAGACAGACAGACAGACAACAGACAGACAGTACAGACAGACAGACAGACAGGACAGACAGACTAACAACTAAGTACGACAACAGACAGACAGACAGACAGACAGACTAGACAGACAGACAGTACAGACTGACAGACACGACATGACTATGAAGACAGACAGACAGAAGACAGACAGGACAGACAGACAGACAGACAGACAGACAGACTACAGACAGACAGCACCGGACAGATACACAAGACATGACAGACAGACAGACAGATCCAGCAGGACAGAGACAGACAGACAGACAGACGACAACAGACAGACGACAGGACATACAGACAGACAGACAGACAGACAGACAGACAGACAGACAGACAGACAGACAGACAGATACACAGACAGACAGAAAGAAGAACAGACGGGCAGGCAAGATGAACGGACTGACGGTCAGATGGGCAAATGATGCGGCCAAAAATGACACGAACAGCTGATACACGAGTAGACGGGGCAGACGGACGGACAAACTACAAACGGGTGGATGGGGCAGACAAACGGGTCAAATGAACACAATGGCAGACAGAACAGTCCATACAGAGAGATAAACGTGGAGTGAGAAGAAGACAGACTCAGCAGCCTTCGGCCCTCATACTACCAAATGAGCCAGTTTAAAGTCAGCCAACTATGTTTACAATGCGAAGCGAATGTGAAGGTGTTGTGCCTCTCTCTGCCTGGCTTCTCACCTCCTGGGCCTTCTTTTTGTCCGGTTTGGGCGCGAACGATGAGATCGGAGTAGCGCGCTGACCGTTGGCCGTCTCGGCCCGCTTAGGCGTGGCTGACGACTCCTTGTGCGTCAACGCCTTCTCATAACTCACTGTAACAGGGACACCCGCGGACCGGAGCACGGTCAAACTGCAGCCTCACAACACTCAGCGCCGCAACCAGCAGAACACAGCAAGTCAACGCGATGAGCACTCGAATTAAACAAAGGGAGAGTGCCACCTCGCGGGCCGATATAGAGTTTTTGGTGTGTATCGGTAGATTAAGCGTGTTCGATTTCACCTGCAAAGTCTGGTTCCCGAAACTGACCCCGTCAGATCAAAAAGGACTTTAGCACCACCAATGATTGGCAATCATTCGTAAAATTGGAATCACCTCCGCACTATTTTGAATCACTTCTTTGCGGGCTACAATTTTACTTTGAATATTGCAAACTAAACATCACCATTCCGTCAGTCAACTTAAAAAATAAAAAGCATATGCAATTAATTATATTGTAAACAATCTTAGCTTCTTTTAATAATTTACATTTAATAAACAGCCAGAAAAGCAAGAATATTTGAGGCTCGACTTTGGACTGTAAAAGTTAAGTGGCATTACCCTCTAACACAGATAGACGTTTCAAAGTCAAGTAGCGGCGAAATCAGACTATGGCTTTGGGCGGGGAGCCATAGGGTAGGGTCGATAAATATAAATGTATATGCGTGCCGGATGAAAACAGAGGCCTCTTCTACCAGAATTACCGATCTGTCGAAAAAATAACCAATTATCTTGCACCAGCTGGCTATAATGGCTATAAAATATAACCAAACGTAAAATTTCGCCGGAAATTTTACCCATCTTGATTTGCATCCTGTTGTACTAAACTTCGAAAGTAGATCCGGCGGTAAGTTTTATGTGCGCCATAAATGACACTTATGGGTAAAAATCCAGCGGCACCATTGTGTATCACGTAGCTGAGCCACAGCCTGACTGGGGTGGTGGTGCCGGCGGCCAGCACCACGTGCCCTACTGGGCCGGGCCACACCGGAGCAGCCCTATTATCAGCGGAGTACGGCAGACTCACAGGTGGCCATGTCGGCCGGCTGTAGGTCCAGCAGGCGGGCCGGCTGGTTACCGCCGTCGAACCACTGCTGAGCAGTCATAGTCGGCTCCCAGGTGACAGCTGTCGGCGGGAACAGATCGTCCTGGAACAGGTCCGCCTGCCGGGACACAGTCACAACACAGTGTCAGACCTGACAGCTCGAAGGAACTGAGTCGTCCTGGACACATGTGGGTCCGGCCTGAGGGCAAGGTCACAACACAGTGTCAGCCTGATCAGACAGCTGGGAACGAGGATCTCCTGGAACAGTGCATGGGTCATCCGACCTGCCAGGGTCACACGTACACAATATATCTACACTCACATTGTGTATGTCAAGTGGCGTAAAAGGTTCGTCCTGAACAGTGTCCGCCTGCGGACAAATCTGCTCCTGCTACCACCATTGTTTTATTCCTTTGCAACAGAGTCAGACCGGGTATACCAGGTGCGTTCACTCTGAGACCAGGGTACGCCTGCCGGGACAGTCAGAGGGGCGAAGCGCTGATGTAATTTTAGCTGTTATTTTATGGTCAGACGTAATACATGAAGTGTACGGGATCTTTAATCAGCTGTATTTTGTGTTCCAGCGGGGAACTAATCTTTAGAATGGAAACTGCGCTCCTGCCGAATAAGGTCGCTGCTCGGGGCACATGGAAAATCTTGTCAGAAGTGACCGTCCACTAAAAAAGTCCCCGCCACAACACAAGTGTCAGCGGGAAACAGGCGTCCTGGAAGGTCCGCCTGCCGGGACAGACGTTCACAACACAGAGTCCAGACCTGACACGTACAGAAACGGGAACAGGTTCGTCCTGAGAACAGGTCCGCCTGAGTGGCGCACAGTCATGAACACAGTGTCAGCGGGAACAGGTCGTCCTGGAACAAGCGTAATTTTCTCGTGACACAAAATAACCCCCAGAGTCCGCCTATGCTCCGGGACTTTCCCGTTGTGCTGCAATCAATCGTGAAACAACAAAGTGAGTGGGCCGGAGAAACAGATCGAAGTACTGGGATACAGGATCGCGCAGAGAAGGGCTCACAGTCATCGAGGACAGCAGGTCGGCGGGAACATCGTCCAATAGCTGTATTCCGTTCTCGAGAATAAATTCAAAGATATCTCATTCAGGGAAGGTCAGTGGGGCCTGTGAAAAACAAGAGATCCGCCCCTGCCCGCGGACCACCCCCCATCGCACAACGAATCGAGACAGTGTCAGACTTGCGCCGTGACAAGAGGGAACCAGATCGTTTCTGGGAGAGGAGGAATTCCAAGCCTAGCAAGGGAGCTGGAACTATGATCCCACACACACCAGAGTTCGAGGTGGGGAACAGGGTTCGTTCATGAGGAAGACAGTGGTCCCGCCGTGCCGCGGACAACACGCTAAGTAATCAACCAGCGAGTGTGCGACACTATTCGCTGTTTCGGCGGGAACAGATCGTCCTGGGAACAGGTCCGCCTGAGGGCCAACAGTCACAACACAGTGTCGGCGGGAACAGGTCGTCCTGGAACGAGGTCCGCCTGCCCCGGGACACAGTCACAACCAGTGTCATGCGGCGAACAGGTCGTCCTTGGAACAGGTCCGCCTGAGGGTCCACACACGATACATAAACCACACGTGGTCAAGACCTGACAGTGCACACTGAGACAATGAACGCAAATATCTCGTACAGATTGTACGCAGAGCACACATTGTCTGAAATATTTTATACATGAGTCGCATTGTCATAAAACGCGTACACCCGCGCAGCCTACATGCGGTACGGGAGCTTGTCCGCACGCTCTATGACCGTCTGTGTTCGGGTCTCTCGCTTAAATGTCGCAGAATAGGGCGGGGGGGAGCACTGCAGCCCGCTTAGTTCCCTCTGTTAACGCATTACAGACGAAATGGTTCCCTCGACAGCTAAAAATCAACACAGGATGCACTACGCGTGTAAGAAAAATTATACCAGTAGCATGTCTGTCGCACACCATACGAGTAGTAGCTAACCATCTATGTGAGCGGAAGTCTCTGAGACTGGTCATGGCTCACCCAAAATAAGTCACAAGAAACTAATCAGCTCATTTTACCTGAGCAATGTTTCAAGTAGCAAGCCAGGCACAAAATTGATTGAACCACTCTCGAGACTGCGCAGCCAGACTCGCTCCACAGAATAGCGCAGACAATAGTCGATGCTGGACTGAGGGCGTGTGACTACAGCGACAGACTCTAGCTTACTTTTAGAATTAAGAATCTGATGTACGAGAGACATTGATAGTAATGCTTAAAAGAGTGCATGTCCCAGCTAGAATCAGTTTTGTCCCAGAACTACAGAAAAGGTATTTATTTGTTCATATCTGGTCAAAAAATCCAAAAGTGATCTAAAAATGACGTCATGGGTTTATTTTTTACTCTTAGGGAGCATTCACTCATATAACAAATAGAGATATTGCTTAACAAATTTGTTTCGGTATTTTCCGCACACAATTATTCCACATATACTCCGTTTTTTTTAGATTACCTTTGAAAATTTTCTTTTGTAGAAATATTTCCCCCCCCCAAAAAAAAAAGTTTTTTTTTTGTGTTTTGGGGGTCAAAACAATATTTCGGAAATCTTAGATGTCATTTTTAATAAAATAATAATTTTCGTCTTCCCGTTTTCCGTTTGCGATTTGCTGCAAAACTCGATTTTCTACGATTTTTCAAACACTTATCGTTTTTCCACCAACGTGTCAATAAAATGCATTATCTCCCAAACCAATTTCAATGAAATTTTAACAGCATACTTACAATTGATGTAAACTCAGCTTAAGTACATTTCAGTAAGTACAAAGTACATGCGCCGCATGTGTAAAAAGTTATTCAAGACAAACCTCAGGGGGGCCTGTCAGACCCCCGTCGGGCGAGGGTTGTCTTATAAAATAAACACATATGGCAGGGTAAAAACCAGGGGCAAAAAAACAGGCACGACTGATTTGTTCTTGAACAATCAAGCTCAGTTTTCCACTTCATTAATATTCTTAGCAAGTAGAACAACACGATGAAACATACTGTAAAGCACAGCCAACACAAATACAGATGCCTCTCGTTCCAATGTGCAGCCCATTCGGTGCCAATCGGTGCGAGGTGCCGGTGAGGCTGGCAGCTGACCTTGACTCGTGGCACGCAGAACGATATGGGCACGATGGCGGACGGCAGCAGACGAAGACAGCGGGCGAACTCCACCCGGCGCACATCACACGCCGACTTGGGCAGGAACGCAGCGCCCTGGTGGCAGCTGGGCGTCTTGTACGGCGTCAGCGGGAACAGGTGCGGGTAGTCTGTAGCCACCTCGTAGCCGAGTATCGAGGTGTCGCCCTGCACCACACACGGGACACCGAGTCAGCTGACGGCGGTACAGACGGCCGACTGCCGGCTCACACACGGGACACCGAGTCAGCAGACGGCGGTACAGACGGGCCGACTGCGCGGCTACACAACGGTGACACCGAAGATCAGCTTGTTCGGCGGGACAGACCGTGTCCGTACCGGTGCTTCGCTCACACACGGGACACCGTTTAGTACAAGCGACGAGCCGGATACAACGGCCGACTCGCCTTGGCTACACACGGGAACACCGAGTCAGCTGACGGCGGTTACACGAGGCCGACTGACGGCTCACAACGGGACACCTGATGTTTCAGCTGAACGGGTAACAGACGGCCCCGACCTGGCCGGCTTCATTACCCACGGGACACCGAGTCAGCTGACGGCCGTAACAAGAACGGCCGACTGCCGGCTCCAACACACGGTTGTACACCGAGCATAGGCTGACCGCGCTACAGACGTGCTTCAGACTGCGCGCTCACACACGGGAACCGAGTCAGCGCGGCGGGTACAGACCGGCGCTTGACTCGCCGGCTCACTACATTCTTATCGAGTATCTTATCTTGGAGTCCAGCTGGACGGCGGTCACTAGACGGCCCGACTGCCGGCTCACACACGGGACACCGAGTCAGCTGACGGCGGTACAGACGGCCGACTGCCGGCTCACACACGGGATACCGAGTCAGCTGACGGCGGTACAGACGGCCGACTGCCGGCTCACACACGGGACACCGAGTCAGCTTGACGCGTGGCGGTACATGACCGACTTTGCCGAGCTCAACGACGAGGTACCGAAGTCAGCTGAACAGGCGGTAGGCAGACGGCCGACTGTCCGGCCTCACACAAGGACACGCTTGAGTCAGCTGACTGTGCAGTAACAGGACGGCGCGCGAACTGTTCCGAGCGATCACACGGGCATCCCGAGTCAGCGGGGACGGACGGCTATTAAGACGGCCGTAGCTGCCGGCTCACACTTACGTGTGTCCCTTAGATGTTCATTTGCTGACAGTGCGGGTCTGACAACTTTTGCTGACCGTAGCAGACCGCTTCTGTCGTTCTCACACTAACGGGATTCATCCGAGTCAGGCTGAACGGCGGTATCTTAGTTACGGCCTTGACGGCTCTGTGCTTATTATTATACTATGAGAAAAAAGCTACCCGGCCCAAGGTTCGATAACCGAGTCAGCTGACCGGCTGGTACAGGACGGCCAGACTGCGAGCTCACACACGGTGATCACGGAGTCTGCAGATGAGCTGACGTTGCGGTACAGACGCCACCCGGCGTGCACACACGGGAACTACGCCGAGTGTCAGCTTAGATCGCGGTAGAGCATTGGACGCGCGACTGTCCGGCTGAAACTCTTACACATATGTGTCTGGACGTTGTTTGTTTGGCTGTACCGGGACACAGACGAGTCAGCCTGAACGGCGGTAAAATTTGGTTCAGAGTTAAGTTTCATTTTGATGCTTACCGAATTTTGGTCTTGGAGCGGTGGCTCACCATGTGGATCACATGCCGAGTCAGATCATGATCGCTGGTAGCAGACGGCCGACTGCCGGCTCCCACACGGGACACCGAGTCAGCTGACGGCGGTACAGACGGCCGACTGCCGGCTGCACACACGGGACACCGAGTCAGCAGACGGCGGTACTGCCGGCCGACTGCCGGATCACACACGGGACACCCAGAGCCGAGAGTAGCGGCACTGAGTGTAACACTGGCATGACGTTCAGTACCCTCACCAGCCGAATGACAGACACCAGGCATGCATGGTGAGTCAATACAGCTATCTCACGGCTCCTCCAGCTTCATAGTCCACTCTGCACCATCAGCACGTTCGACCCACCTTAGCAGTGAGGAAGAGAGTGCCGGTGTCGGGGTCATAGTGCACCATCAGCACGTTCGACCCACCTTAGCAGTGAGGAAGAGAGTGCCGGTATCGGGGTCATAGTGCGGCATCAGAATGGACGGCGACACGTCCAGCGACACGGTGGTGACAGGTTTACTGAGGTCACCCGCCTGGTACAGGCTGATCTGGCGCTCCGAACTCCTGCCGGACACGGGCGGCAGGTGTCAGTAGAGCAGCCCAGCACAGACCACAGACCACCAGCACATCACTCAAAGACCCTCCGAACACGGGCGGCAGGTGTCAGCAGGGCAGCACGACACAGAACACCAGCACAACACTCACAGACCCTCCGGACACAGGCGGCTGTCAATCAGCGCTCGAACTGCGAGTCCCGCGTAGCATGATTGTAAACCGGCGACCCGGCCCCGTCTCGTTCGACGTACTGTTGTTCTCCGTCCTACATCTGACCTTGTTGTTGATTTTTATTTAGAAGCCGGGCCATGTGTTTTTCTTCCAACTGCGTGAGCCCTCGAGTCCCCTGACACTTTTCGCGCGTGCCACTGTGCCACCCGATGTATACTTATTGGCTGGAACCACTGTGTTGATCCGGCCATGTCTGTTCTTTGCCAATGTTTTGGCCGTTATCCTCATGGCCCACCGCCGCTTCGGTTCCGGTCCACTTGGGTTCACTTGTTCGAAGCCCCGTTATACGGTTTTTTTGCGATGATGAAGACATGTGTTGCCTGCCCATACTAGCACCATGTACGTCATAGCCTTCTCAAGCGATACAGGATCCGGCTTCTCACCACGTGCATATTAGCGTTGTATGACGCATACTTTCGCACGGTTCTGTATCTCTTGGCGCACTCGGTCTGAGCCGTTGTGATTTTCCAGGCACGCCGTAGCGTTCTGGTTCCCGGGTCGGCTCGTACCCAGAAGGTGCGCAGCTGGGCGTCCTTGCCGAAACGTGTGGGCCAGGAACCCGCCCGCATGGGCGACCAAGCCAGGACTGAACAGCCTGAGGCAGGCGCGCACGTATTCCCACGGGAACAGGGTCACTTATTGCCATGTCACAGGAGAACACAAAGACAGATCACCGACGACCAACGACCTGCCTCAGCACTGAAGACACCTGAGGCAGCAGGACCATCGACAGTCCCATTTTCGGGGATACGGACACAGGGTGCTCACTCAGCAGAGTTACATCATCTGGAAAGGCAAGTGTAATTCACGATCGCGCTCTACGGCCAGGACTTGAGGCAGGCAAGCTTATGAGCAGCGCCAATCACACGGCGCAACGGGTCACATGGTTCTCCAGAGAGTTACCATCAAAGGCAGATCACCGACGCATTCTAGGTCAGACTGAACACCTGAGCAGCGCCAGTCACACGGGAACAGGTCACTCACGTATGACAGCACAATAAGGCAGATCTACCAGACGGCACGGCCAGATGCGTTTTATCCTACTGACGGGGCGTTGAATTTTTGTTCGAGAACACCTGAGCAGCGACAGTCACATCGGTGAACAGGTCACTCACAGAGACAGCCAAAAGACAGATCACCGAGAGACGCAGCCAGACTGAACAACCTGAGCAGCGCCAGTGCACACGGGAAGCAGGTCACTCACAGAGTTAGACACAAGAAGGCCAGATCCGACGCCAGGCAGAACTGAAACACCTTTGAGCAGCGCCAGTCACACGGGAACCAGTCACTCCACGAGAGACATAAAGGCAGATCACGCGACGTCAGGCCAGACTACCTTTCTTGACACCTGAGCAGCGACAGTCTAACACGTGGAAGTAGTTGTGTCCAACTCGACAGAGACAACAATCTTAGAGGCTAGATTTCACCGACGGCTCAGGCCAGACTTCCAGACACCTCGAGCAGCGACAGTCACACGGTAACTACTGCGAGATCACTCACAACACGAGAGGAACATAAAGGCAGATCACGACGGCCAGGCCAGAATTGGAATACACCTGATGCGCGCCAGTCACACGGGAATTCAGGAATCACATTCACAGAGAGACATAAAGGCAGAATCACCGACGACCAGGCCAGACTGAACACCTGAGCAGCGCCAGTCACACGGGAACAGGTCACTCACAGAGACACAAAGGCAGATCACCGACGGCCAGGCCAGACTGAACACCTGAGCAGCGACAATCACACGGGAACAGGTCACTCACAGAGAGACATAAAGGCAGATCACCGACGGCTGGGGCAGCTCCTGACAGCTCTCACACTGGCGAACATGTTCGAAAACCTTCCAGGGCCGATATATCTAAGGTAAAGACGGCCTAAATATGACCCGATGGGCCTAATAAAAAATGAGGTCCATCGGAA
The DNA here is from genome assembly GCA_014673585.1 of Semibalanus balanoides. Taxonomy (NCBI): domain Eukaryota; kingdom Metazoa; phylum Arthropoda; class Thecostraca; order Balanomorpha; family Balanidae; genus Semibalanus; species Semibalanus balanoides. Next base: position 16,071 of record VOPJ01010807.1, read on the forward strand.
CAAACAATGTCGGAAAAACAAACCAAAGTCAACAGTGCCGGATAATAAAAAAGAGCGGTTTCAGTGCAATATGAAGTGGAGTAAAATGTTAAGGGTCTACGACAATTTCCCATCACACCGGGCTCAGCTCCAGTCTGATCCGGGTTCCCCTGCTGCTGACCTGGTCGGGGTGCGTCTCGAGCTCGAGTCTGGACTGCTGGCCGTCCCAGATGATACAGCGGCGGTCCTGAGCGACCGTGGCCAGCACGCCACTGGCCAGCGGGTGGAACTGCAGGGTCAGCACCTTCTCCTGGTGCGCCGCCAGCGTCCACTCGCATTCGTTGGTCGGCTCCGGCAAACCTCCCTCCGGAATCCGCCAGACGCGCACACAGCCATCGTCACAACCTGCCGACCGACGCTGCTGGGTCACAGGCGCGCACACAGCACACAGCCCTCAGCCTCAGCACGGATCAGACCTCCGGTCAGCGTACACAGCACACACCCTCACCCTCAGCACAGCCAACACCCTCAGCCTCGGCACGGATCCGACCTCCGGTCAGCGTACACAGCCAACACCCTCACCCTCAGCACAGCCAACACCCTCAGCCTCAGCACGGATCCGACCTCCGGCCAGGCTAGTCTGTCGCCGATACAACAGCTGCCAATCACATGCTGATTAATACACCAGTGAAACACCTTTATGGACGATGACAGAGCAGGCACTTTTGCAGACCCTCTGAGTCAGTGGTGGTCTACACTTGTGCATGTGTATAGTGACATGGGTTCCGCTACGTGTAAAACTACTTACAGTCGTACCTCAGGATGTGGGCTATTTTAGTCTAGATAGTTTTTGGAGTTTCTGAATTCTGAGCTCTGAAATATGGTGGCAAAAGTGCGCACGCGCATACTAGCGTACGCCAGGCACGTCGTGTATAGCAGCTAATAGTCATACCCCAGTCTGAAGGTAGCATTTCAACTCAATAGACCCAGTAGTTTCAGAGATTTACAAAGGATCTGTACTGATGCGTACGTGCTGGGTAATGTGCGGTCAGACACAGGTAAACAGGCTGATAGTCATAAGCATTACTGAACGATGCTGGTATGTAGATGTTTGTGATCGAGGCGTTTTTTTGAAAATTACTGCACGAGCGGAAGCGAGATGCAGTAATTTTGGAAAAACGCCGAGACACAAATATCTAACTAACTACAGCAGAGTTAGTAAGTCTTTTACCATATGTCCGCACAGTGCGGTTATGCCAGTTGCATTATGCGGAAAATACCACACTCCACGCGCTAATGCTTTTTACATTGCTCGGCATATGGTAAAACGTCATACCATACTTTGCACGCCAAATTTCCGCTCCTAAGTCCCAGTAGTTTCGGAGATGTATGCAAGTAAAACTTCCAAAACATTGCATACCCAGTAGTTTCGGAGAGGTAAGAAAAGATACACGTGTGCACGTGCACAAGTGGAATATAGTGACGAAGTCCCAACACGTATAAAGCACTTGGTAGACATACCCTAGTATGCATGCATAATTTCCGCTCAATAGACTCAGCAATTTCGGAGATATAAAACAGGTGGTTGCCTTACACTTTCATCCGGACCTTTCAAACAATGAGATTAACAACTTTTGTCGCATCGAAATTCTAGACAGAGGCAAAGACTGTGCAGAGAGTTAAAATAAAGAATCCATCCAAATTAGAACTTGAATGCCCAGTCTCAAACACTATGCAAAAGTTCTTGGCCATTAACACGTTAGACAGACGACTACGAAGCTTGAATACAAGCTTACTTTCTGATTCATGGTTGTGGGGGTCCCCATGGGAGTCACAGAATTTCACCGTCCCTAACAACAACCCACACCCATACACCCCACACACACCATACACACACAGACACACACCCATTACAAAAACACCACTACACACACCACACACACACTCCAGTTGTCAGGAAGGCTTTCCTAACTTTGACCTACCCCATAGCCAGTCTTCCGAGACTTTAGCTTGGCCAGGACCCGACTACCTCGATGGTGACGCCAGGCTCACATGAAGACTAGCGTGTTGTTTTGTTTTGCTCGTTTATGCTGAATGTAATTGCATGTTGTTGGGATTATTTTTGTAAATAGCATATGTGTATATTATTTTTTGTAACGCCATTTGATATAGATACCTATTTTATATTAATGCGATGTTTTCAATATTGTAATGGTCAGATTTGTATATAAGGAAATATTCACCGACCAGAGAGCGTGCTTGGCTGTTGATTTTTTTTTCTTAAAAAATTGTGCAATCTTGAAAATGTCTGTATAAAACGAAAGCTCGGATTCCTTAATTTTAGACCTTTAATGAAGATAATAAATTAAACATTGCCATGTTATTGATCATTAACATCTTATATATTTCATTTAATTCATGGCATCTCATTACCAATCCCATATTATGAAAAATGATATTAAAAACAGGGTTGCACAAAATAGCTAAAAAGGTAAAATTAGTCTCATGACACGTGCGCCACGTTGCATAAAAACTCACCGAATGACATGTCTAATATTTGCTCCTCCCTCTCGGGCCTCTTCCTCTGACCGTCAGCGGTTATGACGTCAGCGGTTATGACGTACCGACAGCAATGCGTGAGTTGTTGAACGGGTCCCAGCAGAAGTCCATGACCTTGGCGCCGTTGAGCAGGCTGGGCATCACACCGTCGTGCTGTCGGCCCGGCTTCTTCAGGTCGATGACACACACCTTGCCACCGGGGCCGGCCAGCAGGATGGCAGCGTAGTCGGGGTTCGCTGCCGGCCACGGAGAGAGCCCGGCGTCACCACACCGCCAACCATCACACAGCAGGCAGGTGTACACATACACAAACAACACGACAAACACATCACATACATACTGCACCGCCAACCATCACACAGCAGGCAGCCGTACACATAACACAAACAACAACGACAAAAACCACATCACATACAGTACTGGCACCGCCAACCATCACACAGCAGGCAGGCGTACACATACACAAACAACACGACAAACACATCACATACATACTGTCCACAATCAGCAGTTGGTCTGGCGCCGCGCCACGGTGCGCACGCTCCCGACCGCCACCCCTCGCCACGCGAGTGTTACCTGTTCCTGGGAGTCGCCTATCGCCGACATTGTGAAGCCGATCGTGCAGGTGATCGCACTAGTGTGCTAGTTATTGCAACAACGAGCCCGCTGCCGTAGTAATTCAAATTGTACCTACATGCATGTACTTTGTACGGACTACGGGATATGTTCGGCTTGGGCGACTGCCAATACCTTTTTAACGTCTTTGTTTTATGTGTCTGACCGTGGTCTGGTGAAAAGCCACCACAAAGTGTGGATCCATTTGACAAATACATCTATATCTAATCAGAATCGATCGGAGATATGTCAGACGGTATGAAATGAAATACAAGCCGACTGGGACACGTTCTCCGAGCCCCGTGCCTCATTTTAGCTTACCATGAATTCCGTTGCATTCTGTTGGGTGGTGGATTTATGAGGTTCTTGAAGTTTTTTCGACTGTTCCGAACTTGTGCACTGGGAGTGCCTTCATGAACCGCACTTGCTAACGCGACCTGAAACATGCATCGAAAAACATGGGAAACATTCAAACATACCCGGCTGGGGCCTCTGCAATTTCCACGTCCTGTTAGAGGCGAGTATATCTGTTACAAACAATATAATGTACCGCAAATTTTATACGGTCAAGTCAAACAAATAATCAACATTGTTTGAGGCCGCCCGACGGAGAATCTCACATACGACTGACCATCACCGTTGATCTGAGGCATTCCGAGCCCCGGGACTGGGCGAACCAAATATCACATTGTAGGTTATTTACACCGCTAGGCAGGCAAACACCTTAAAACGAACATCGTTCTCCACACTCTCTTGGCATCACAGATTGCCAGCATAACACCAACTTCGAGGTGGAAAAACTATGCTGTACGTTGGCGAACCACTGAACTTAAACCGACAAATACATAATTTGAATACTCGAATATAAATACTTAAGTAAGGACATGTAAGTTTTTTGATGTGGCACCAAAGGCTTGAAACCCATGGCTTATAACCCATGAGATCGATCAAGCATTTTCCTGATACACTGCCCCGCCACCCGAGCTAATCGCAGCAACCCGTCCCTCGCCCCCCGCCGCCACAATGCCCTCCTCCCACCGCCGGCCACTCACGGAAACGACTTGTTGACGGTTTGTTGCGTTTGGCATGGGCGGCGAGTCGGGTTCTCGTCGACACTGTGAGCCGCTGTTCGTTAGGCGCGCCTTCAACTCCCACAAGCGCTGCGTCTCTGTCCGCCGCCGGCCTCCTCCTCCCCCCCATCCTGGTGGGGCTTGAGTCGCCCCCGGCGGTCTTCTGGTGCGGGTCGCCGGCACCGCTGACCGCCCGCGACGGCCGCGGCTCCACCGGGCTCCTCTAAGCTAGGTGCAGGGGAGTGGGGTGCGTGGGGACGGCTCCTCGGGCGCGGCGCAGGTTCAGGCCGATGACCGCCTGCCACGGCGGCTTGACGCGCCAGCGGGGGGAACGGCGCTGGACGCTCGCAGCGGGCAGGCCCGGCGCCGGCTAGACGCCGGAGCTGAGGGGCGCGACGGCCGGACCGCTTTAGTGAGTCGTCATAGCCTCAAGAACGGTGCGACCAGCTCTCTCTCAGTCGCGATCAGCTGTTCGCCTCAGTCGAAGGCCGGCAGCAGTTATAGAGGCAAGTGTGTTGACCTCATATATAACATTCACGATTCTCTGGTAATTCTGCCCAGATATCCGCTCCCCAACTTTTAAAAGTCTTTCGTTCGCAAAAATAGTCGCTTGCAAGCTATACGATATTATCAATGTACGCAAAATTTTAATTGCACGATATTAGATTATTTGGTATTTGCCACATAAAAATTATTTACTTTGTGCCTTTAACTTACTTTGAGAGTTAAGTGCGCGTACTACTTTTGGAGGGCTGCTGACATAATATATAATACACATATAATATATATATATATAGATTATCCCTCAAAGTAGTACATTAACTCTCAAAGTAGTTAAAGGCCCAAAGTAATAATTTTTATGTGCAATACCAATAAATAATATCGTGCAACTTAAATTTTGCGTACATTGATAATATCGTATAGCTTCAAGCGACATTTTTGCGAACGAACTTTAAAGTTGGGGAGGGATACTGGCAGATTACCAGAGATGTGAATGTTAAATCACTCTCACATGCTGCCTCTATAACTGCTGCCGGCCATACTGGCGACCGACTGACTGACACTGGCTGGCGCCGTCTGTTCCAGCCTATGACGCCTCCTAAAGCGGTCCCGGCGTCGGCCCCCGCTGCGGCGTCAGCGCCGGCCCCCGCTGCGGCGTCAGCGCCGGCCCCCGCTGCGGGCGTCAGCGCCGTGGCGGCGTCGGCCTGACTCTGCGCCGGCCGAGGAGCCGTCCCCACCACCCCCTGCCACTAGCTCAGAGGAGCCGGTGGAGCTGCGCCGTCCGGCGGTCAGCGGTGCCGGCGAGTTGCACCAGCAGACCGCCGGCGACTCACCCCACCACCAGGAGGAGGAGGAGGCCGGCGGCGGACAGAGACGCAGCGCTGTGGAGTTGAGGCGCGCCTACGAACAGCGGCTCAGCAGTGTCGACGAGAAGCCCGACTCGCCGCCCATGCCCAAACGCAACACCGTCAACAAGTCGTTCCGTGAGTGGCCGGGTGGGAGGAGGGCATTGTGGCGGCGGGGGGCGAGGGACGGTGCTCGATTAGCTCGGGTGGCGGGGCATGTATCAGGAAATGCTTAGATCGATCTCGGGTTATTAGCCATGGGTTTCAAGCTTTGTGCCACACAAAAACTTACATGTCCTTACTTAAGTATTATATTCGAGTATTCAAATTATGTATTGTCGGTTTAAGTATCAGTGTTCGCCAACGTACAGCATAGTTTTCCACCTCGAAGTGGTGTATGCTGGCATCTGTGATGCCGTGTGGAGACGATGTCGTTAAGGTGTTGCTGCCTAGCGGTGTAAATACCTTACATGGTGATATTGGTCGGCCCAGTCCCGGGGCTCGGGATGCATCAGATCACGGTGAGGTCAGTCGTAGTGAGATGCTCCGTCCGGGCGCCTCCAAACAATGTGAATATTTGTTGACTCCGAAAATGCGGACATTATATTGTTGTAACAATATACTCGCCTCTAACAGGACGTGGAAATTGCAGAGGCCCAGCCGGGTATGTTTGAATGTTTTTCCCATGTTTTTCGATGCATGTTTCAGGTCGCGTTAGCAAGTGCCGGTTCATGAAGGCCACTCCAGTGCACAAGTCGGAACAGTTCGAAAACATCAAGAACCTCAATAAATCCACCACCAACGAATGCAACGGAATTCATGGTATGCTGATGAGCACGGGGCCTCGAGACGTGTCCCAGTCGGCTGTATTTCATATTCATACCGTCTGACATATCTCCGATCGATTCTGATTAGATATAGATGTATTTGTCATGGATCCACACTTTGTGGTGGCTTTTCACCAGACACGTCAGACAC
>VOPJ01010833.1:0-10068 GCA_014673585.1 Semibalanus balanoides
GGGCACCGGTCCGTTACTCCGTTACGCAGTTACTAACGAAGCTATTTTTAAGTAAGGTAAGGGACTCGTTATTTTGTACAGTAGCGGACCAAGTAACGGGGTGGGTGGGGGTGGGGGGCAGTAACGGAGTAGGTGAACATTTTTTATCTGCTAAAACGGTCTGTTTAATGTCATTTCTTTCGAAGTCACGTCTACAAACGTTGCCAAGGATGTCAATGCCAATGCCACTTATATAAATGTCTTAATACATTAGTGATACAACAAAATCAGATGAACCTGGACATAATTAGTGCAGAATAAATATATCATATGTTTCAACAGCTCTTGTCAATTGTTGTTGGTATCTGTCACTTGCAACGATATGTGCCGCCTTTAGGTGAAGGGAAGCACAATGAACTATCTAACCATCTATTTATCAGTGTTTTGGGTTCGTAAGCCTACTTGTTCATCCCCTATATACAGGTAATGCCTATCAGTTACTCATCAACTATTGCTGATCTTATCCTGCGGATAGCGTGTGCTATGTTACGAAATATATTCCGTAGCAGTTAGGTTATTCTAAAAAAATCGGTAGTACGCCACCGAAACATCCCGAATTACCACCAGTTCACAATGCCCTCACGTTCATATACCCCTATTACAAATTAACCTATGACGAATAGCCCTCCTGTCCACAATGCCCTCCCGTTCATATTGCCCTCCCTATCGTATTCCACTCCTGCTGTATAATGCATTCTCTAGTTGTTAGTTCAAACCATGGATGAGAAATACCCTGGATTGGCCACTCAGCGACAAATGTGACCGACCAAATGACATACAGGAGACGGTTTGTTTTATGTTAATAGCGTCGAACCGCCGGAAGTGCTTCAAGAAATGCTTTTTCCCTCTGCAAGTACAGTTGTTTTCCGACGCATATAAATATTGGTATATAGAACCTTGGGAAGGTAAGTATCATTATGGTGGGCGTAGCCGTTGCGTAAATTCATTGGTTATTAATAAAAATGGAAAAATGTGTAATGCCATTTCAAATATGGTCCAACAATACTGAATACTTATTTGTTCTCCAATACCTTTGAGGTAATTTGTTAATCATACTTGGACGAGCAAATTTGTTTTGTGAAAGAATCTACAGGTTTGGAAGAGAAAAATCATGAACCCATAAACTAAAAATACATTGTTTTTAACCCTTTCCCTAGCTTGTGACCTGACAAGTGACCTTATTCGAATAATTTCTCGTATGATTCTAAATTCCACTCAAGGAGAGCATTTCTATTGCCGCTTGCGCATTGCGCTGCGGTTATTAATCGGAAATAACGAGGGGGACGTGTTCGGCCTTGATTTGGCTTGGCGAGAGCTCTCCTGTATGCCGAAGCTTGCGCTTCGACCGCTAGGTGCCGCCATGTCTCCTACATCAAGCGCCGACATGAGAGTGGCCAATCCCAGGGTATTTCTCCATCCTGTTCAAATAGCCTTCCAAGATCAGTTTAGTTCAATGCATATAGAGACCAGAGGGAATCAAATGGAATACCTGAGCTCCTACAAATGCTTGATGGAATGTTGTGGTGTAGCAAAACATAAATTTCAGAATAGCACCAACCATTAAACATTTTTTAATGACTACTGGACATGCGGAACAACATCAGACGTCCATTTCAGCAGCTGCACATTAACTCGCATCACGTCCACGCAGGCTCGCCGCCCTCAAGGCCTTAGGCCGGCACTCTTCAGCTGATACCAGGAAAAAACCTGGAGCCCTGAGATCTTGCAACACGCAAACGAGGCAGCCAGCAGGGCTGACCGCTGACACAAAGGATCATAGGGCCAGGAAGGAGACGGAACAGAACTTTCTGCCCTCTGGTGGCTATGCCAATTGAAACTAACCGATTTTAGAAAGGCTAGTATGAACTAAAAACTAGGAGGGGAATGCAGTACAAGGGGAATATGATAGGGAGGGCAATATGAACGAGAGGGCATTGCAAACAGGAGGGCTATTCTTCATAGGGCGATTTGCAGAGGTGGGCAAACTTCCGTTACTTTACAAGTTCCAAAAATAACTGAGTAGAAGACAATCAAGACCATTACTCTTTTACTTGATTAAGTAACTGTTTTGGCAATAACGGTGTACCGATCTTGTTACTCCATCAGGTCCAGGTCCGATCCGATCGGATATGATCATATCTGATTGGATCTGATCAGGATCAGGGTCTGATAAAAAAGTAACAGGTAGTAAGATTTTTGGTAGTCCGCTACTTTGTTACTAACAGGAACTAGTAAAGTAATGGAAGTTTGCCCACCACTGGCAATTAGTAATAGGTAAGGGTATCTAAGTCATAATATTAACTGGGAGGGAATTGTGAACAGGTGGGTTAATTTGTCATAAGGCAATTCATAGTATGGTAATATGAACGGGATAGGAATTGCGAATAGGGAGGGGAATGCGTCATTAAGGCAGTTTGTACTTTGTAATAGGGTATTGTGAACAGAAGGGGATTGCAAACGGGAGGGGAATGCGTCATTAGACAGTTTGTAATAGAGCATTGTGAACAGGAGAGCATTGTGAACAGGAGGGCATTGTGAACAGGAGGACATTGTGAACGGGAGGGCCTTGCAAGTACGGAAGGGCATTGTATGATTGAGAGGGGGATGCGATAGGTAGGAGGAATTTGTAAAAGGGGATTGTGACCCTCCCCCTGAGGTCATCAGTTTCAGAAGAGCTGATAAAAACGTATGCGCTGAATCGAATTGGTGCCTGTTGTGAGCAAATTGGAAATAGGTTCATTCAGCCGTTCCCAGAGATTGAGATTATGGCCCCGCTTGACGTGTCACAAGCACAAGCATCATAGCCCCTATGCAACGTTCTGCCCTACGTGGGCCGATCGTGTTGCATAGGGGCTATGGAGCTTGTGGTTGCGACACGTCGAGCAGGGCCTATATTTTACTCTCCTTTATCTTATTTATTTTACTGCACAATCCAAGGCCAAGGCCCTATAATATACAAAATTGCGGTACTGACAGAAACCTCGAGTAGAACAAAACTAGTGAAAATAATTGGTAAGGCAGGCGCAGTAGTCACACTTCAGACATTATTCTGTATGGTTATATCTGTATTCTGTATTTTACCTGTAATTATATCTGTATTCTATATTCAGCCATTATCTGCATCAACTGTATTATTAATTCCGTAACCCGCACACAACCTTACAGACACAGAGAAGTCACAACACTGACAAGCCTGGACAAGCCTGAGCAAGGGGTGGGCGGTGGCAGGCGGTGTAGCCGGTTTGATGACGTCGTTGGAAACATATTTTTCATGGCGTCTTCTGACTGCTATGGGGACAGCACGGAGTCGGACAGCACAATAAGGGGCCCAAGGGGATGGTGGAACAGAGGCGTCTTCAGGCATCAATGGGGCGATATTGGAGCAGAAGTGTCTACAGGCAGTGGTGGGGGAAAGAGGCCTCTCAGGTAGCGATGGGGGGAGGAGATGGTGTAACAGAGGCGTCTTCAGGCAGCGATGGAAGTTATAATGAAACATGCGGCTTCAGGCAGCAATGTGGCAAATGGTGGAGTAGAGGCATCTTCAGGCAGTGATGAGGGTGATTATCGAACAGAAGCGTCTGCAGGCAGTGATGGGGAGGATAGTGGAACAGAGGCGTCTTCAGGCAGAAATGGGCGGCCATGATGGAACGTAAGAGCGAGGAAAAAGCGATTGCTTGGTCGACAGTAAACAAAAATTTACTCTATCGAATGTTTTTGTTGTTGCTGTGCTTAATCTCCAATGGCTTAGAAACGGAAACTAAAGTTTAGGTATACCACATAAAAGCAAATACAGGCAACGGCGCCTTTGGCTCATGAATACCTATGACGTCACACCCTTACGTAAGGAAGTTGTAAAATCGTCGGATGACGGTATGTATGGCCTTGGCGCATTTTTACCGAAATATGGCGCTGAGATTTCGTTGGTGACGCACCTTAAGCCTTCTGCTATCGCATTTTTTAACATTTATGTTAATGTTTATTTCCGCTCGTCACCTACCACTGTGTGTTGCCCGTTTTAGTTTTGCATGACAAGAAAAGACTAAGACCAAGGCCCTATACTAAAACATAAGTTAGAACCGTGAACCGAAGAATATATGGTTCGTGGCCTATATTTATTTATATTTTTAGCGGCGTGTTAATTGTTCTTGAAGGTGAGATATAGGCATATAAAAACGTCTGTACACTGTACAGCCATGGATACAAATTTAAATGAGTACTTCACTTGAATTTCTTAGAAGTTTGTGAAGTGGCTAGGTGCCTAGTTTCCATTTGGTTATCCTTATGCCTCTAGAGTGTGTGACTGTATGATGGCAAATACCTATAATGTATGTAAAAAAATGATGTGCTGTCAACCATCAAAGCACTGTAGCACTACCCTCTGAGTGCTGGCTATATCCCTTAATGAGTAGGATCACCGATCTTTGCTCAGGAAGGTCAGTATAAACCAACGACTGGGAGGTGAATGCAACAGGAGGGGGAATATGATGGGTAAGGCAATATGAATGGGATAGCAGTTTGTCATAGAGTAATTTGTAATTGGGTAATATGAATGAGAGGGGATTGTGAACAGAAGGTCAATTTGCTGTAGGGCAATTTGTAATAGGGTAATACTATAGGGAGGGAATTTTAAAAGGGAGGGATTATAATCAGGAAGAAAATAAGCTAGGGGGGGGGGCATTGTTAATAGGGAAAAAACAGGTCACCCAGCCTGGCCACGGGAGCTTGTATGCGGCGAGTGGGTGGCGGATGATTGGATCCCATTCAGTGGAACACAGCCAGGGAGGGCACGGGGTTCCGTGCACCCCTCATTGCCAAATGGGTGAGGGGCCCTGGTCCCTCAAGCCCAATTGGATAGCGGCTGATTGACTTAAAGGTAGTGTACATCAGCTGTTGTGGTTTCAGTCAATGTTTGCACTTTGAATCCTTTGCTCATTTACACCATGTGAAGTGTGAACAAAAGGTAACTTTCTAGTTCTTGCTGATAACATGAAAAAAGTGTTGATCAATGCCATATCTCCTTCCTTCACAGGTATCGAGCAGGCGCTCAGCGCTGCTGCCTTGCCGACCTACTGTACAGCACAGTACCACTTCTGTCACCACACAATCAGCTCACTCCACTCTGCTGCCTGACTGCCAGTCCATAGTCAGCACACTCAGACACGCTAGGCTGGCCAGCCTCCCCAGTCTCCAGTCACTGCCACTCACTGATCAGGATGGCGTCCCTGCTGGCGAGCTCGGCACGCGCGGCCCTGACGGTGCCGGACGAGCAGATGATTCAGAGGAAGGCAGGAGGACGATGATGACGTGTTCGTGTCGTCGGCCGGCGAGCCGCTGTCGGCGGTGGCTGTGTGGATGCGGCCGCGGGCGCTGCTGGACCGCCTGCGGCGCGCTGAGCCGCCAGACTACCGGATCGACGAGTTCGGCTTCCGCGTGGAGGAGGAGGATGGACCGGAACAGAGCAGTAGCAAGCTGCTCAGCACGCCGTTCGCCGAGAGCCCCAAACACAGGTGCGCTCAGCTCAGTGTGCTGCAGTGATACTTAACACGTGTTTGTGTCAGCAGGCTGCAGTGACAGTGTGTGTTTGTGTCAACAGGCTGCAGTGACAGTGTGTGTTTGTGTCAGCAGGCTGCAGGTGACAGTGTGTGTTTGTGTCATTTGTGTCAGCAGGCTGCAGTGACAGTGTGTGTTTGTTTCAGCAGGCTGCAGTGACAGTGTGTGTTTGTGTCAGCAGGCTGCAGTGACAGTGTGTGTTTGTGTCGGTAGGCTGCAGTGACAGTGTGTGTTTGTGTCAGCAGGCTGCAGTGACTGTGTGTGTTTGTGTCGGCAGGCTGCAGTGGCAGTGTGTGTTTGTTTCAGCAGGCTGCAGTGATTGTGTGTGTGTTTCTGTCAACAGGCTGCAGTGACAGTGTGTGTTTGTGTCGGTAGGCTGCAGTGACAGTGTGTGTCTGTGTCTTCAGGCTGCAGTGGATCGCACACCTGGAGTTCAGCCACAGCTCGGAGACGGCGTCCATGTCCTGGGAGAACATGGCTCCGGTGCTGCCACGCACCGACAAGCTGAAGGCTATGGTCCGCAGCGGGGTGCCGCACTCACTGCGAGCACAACTCTGGCTTCGCATGTCAGGTGACCATAGTTTGTGTTAACACTATTCCATTTAGGTGGAAGATAGTAGATGGTGGTAGATGATGGTAGATGGACCAGGTGGTATATGACAGTAGATGACGGTAGATGCTGGTAGATGCTGGTAGATGCTGGTAGATGCTGGTAGATGCTGGTAGATGCTGGTAAATGCTAGTATATCCATTGACACGCGTTGATATGTCACATGGTTATTTGAGCCTCGCGCGAATGAATTAATGTATGATTTGAATGAGCACAAGAAGCGATGCATTCACCTACAAATGGCTCCTTTTGACCGCTGCCGTCTCGGTCTAACCCTATGCGTGTTCCGGCTGTTCGCCAGGTGCGCTGCGGAAGAAGCTCCAGGCGGACATGAGCTACGCCGAGATGGTGAAGGTCTCCTCCTGCGACACGCTGATGTGTAACCGCCAGATCGAGAAGGACCTGCTGCGCACGGTGCCGTCCAACGTCTGCTTCTCCAGCATCAGCTCGCCGGGCGTCCCGCGTCTCCGCCGCGTACTGCGCGCTCTGGCCTGGCTCTACCCGGACATCGGGTGGGTGTACACTGCACACTGCACAGATGGCAGCCTGTCTGTCACCCTCACACCGCAGCACTCAGGATACTCTGACGAATAGGCGCGCTGGACGTGCTCTGCTGACTGAGTTGTTGTTGGCGACCGTTTTGAACGAATGTCGATCAGAGACGGCAATCCTCAGTTTGTGGTTATGTGTTTGGTCAGAGTTGCGCCATTTATGGGTGGGTTGAACCTGACGAAGCGTTACCCGTAAGTATAATTGACAATATGTCCTGTATCTGCAGGGTCCGCCGAAATTAGGGTAACGCTTATGACATCTGAGAGGACCTGCACCAAATCAAAAGAAATAATTATTCCAATGGCATTTATTTTTCCAGACATACACACAGGTCATCACGTCTGCAGCTACCCAATGTATTCACCCTCAGCCTCAATCACTCTCCACACGAGACCTGGAAGCACTGCAGACACGCTGGATGTGTGCTTGTTCCTTTTGTGCCAGCACCCCGTATGTCAGACTTCAGCGGACTCCAAGGGTTTTGAGTGAGAGAACATGCACACTCGCCTCCAAACGCGCCCAGGTAGAGAGTCAAGGGTTAAGGTGGGTGATGACGGGGCCCACAACTCCTGTGTCTGACGTCGTCATCCTCGACTTCAGGAACTCTTGAGTTTTCCTCGGTCGTATGTGCAGCGGCAAACCGTCCTGCTGGAACCCGTACTTACCGTCAGGGTGCGCAGACGTCCAGGGCCAAACGTGCTGCTCCAGCAACTCTCCTGTTGATCTTCTCGTTGGCACTGTAAAGATCGCTGGACCTCGCCATCGTTTTTCTTGGATTCGCTACCTGATGACCCTTTTCACCTTCTGGATGTCTCGATCTTTTTGTTTTTTCTTCTTCCTCCCTAGCCTTTGACTCTCTAAAATGTCCTCCTGATATAAGCATGTCTCGGGCCATTTCTATACGCTTCCTTGACGCGTTCAGCGCATTTGAGACGGCACCGGTGCCGTTTCCGCGCAGAGACAGTTCGCTATAAGGTTCTTCACTGTCACCCATGGCTTACGAATGGACCCTGGGCAAAATAATTTAAATTGTACGTGCCTGAGACCGCGAGCAAACATGGTACGAATTTTCACGTATTAGCTTTGGTGCGTGTCTCTCAGTGGAGGTAACTCCAGATAAAAAATTATTTAAGCGTTTCCCTAATTTCGGCGGACCCTGTACGCTTGATACTTAAAGAGAATTTGGGCTACGTTTATTTGTTAGGCGACCTGGTTCCTGCTTTATTTGTTAAATATGACGACGGCACCAAAGCTGTCAGACCAAAGCTATAAGTGGAATAATACAGTTGGTGCGTTATTTTAGATGTGTTCAACTCACGGCTGGTAAGCAATAGCAATAGTTTTGTTGTTGTTGTGATGACGTATATGGACGTTGTACGCGTTGAAGCGTTTGTACGTTATGGCAGGTTCCCCGACAGTGATTCTGTGCTACAACTTGTATTAGCTGATTGACGTGTTTCTGTGGCTGGTTGACTCGTGATAGCTTCTCATTTTGCGGAAACGGTTTGAAATGAAAGCCTGGCCAAACCATATTTGTTATCGTTTGATGCGATAGCACTGTTTTCGTGAGACGACGCGGGGTATTTCGATAAAACGGCTGTGCGTGCATTTTCAGTTTCGCGTTCAATGGTTCAGTCATGACTGAAGTAAACGTTTGTTTGCCTTCAGCTACTGCCAGGGGATGGGTATGATCGTGGCCAGTCTACTGCTGTTTATGGAGGAAGAGGAGGCGTTCTGGCTGACTGCCACCATCATAGAGGACCTCCTGCCGGCCTCCTACTACTCGTCCACACTGCTGGGTACGTACTACCATCACAGGACCTGCCTGCGTCAGTCGTCATATTACTCCACACGATCGGTACGTTCTGCCTACACTACCTACTGCCGCTATATCTGTGAACTGTCGGCTGCCGTGTGACAGGTATCCAGGCAGACCACCGGGTACTGTCGTCTGACGGTCCCTCTGCCGTGTGACAGGTATCCAGACAGACCAGCGGGTACTGTCAGCTGACGGTCCCTCTGCCGTGTGACAGGTATCCAGGCAGACCAGCGGGTACTGTCTCTGACGTCCCTGCTGCCGTGTGACAGGTTATCAGGCAGACCCGGGTACTGTCCGTCTACGGTCCCTCTGCCGTGTGAACAGGTATTCCAGGCAGAACCAGGGTACTGGTCGTCCTGACGGTCCCTCTGCCGTTGACAGGATCCGGCGGAACTCAGGGGTACTGTCAGCTGACGGTCTCTCCGTGTGACAGGTATCCAGGCGGACAAGCGGTCGTCGTCTGACGTCCCCTCTGCCGTTGACACGGTAAATCCAGCAGACAGGGGTACGTCATCTTGACGGTCCCTCTGCCTGTGTGAAGGTATCCAGGCACAGCGGTACTTCGTCTACGGTCCCTCTGCCGTGTGACAGTATCCAGACGGACAGGGGTACTGTCGTCTACGGTCCCTCTGCCGTGTGACAGTATCCGAGGCGACACGGGTAACTGTCGTCTGAACGGTCCTCTGCGTGGTGACAGGTATCCAGGCGGACCAGTGGGTACTGTCGTCTGACGGTCCCTCTGCCGTGCAACAGATATTTAGGCGGACCAGTGGGTACTGTCGTCTGACTGTCGTCTGACTGTCACCTTTGTGACAGACTGTCACTGTCACCTTTGTCACTCTGCCGTGTGACAGGTATCCAGGCAGACCAGCGGGTACTGTCGTCTGACGGTTCCTCTGCCGTGTGACAGGTATCCAGGCGGACCAGCGAGTACTGTCGTCTGACGGTCCCTCTGCCGTGTGACAGGTATCCAGGCGGACCAGGGGGTACTGTCTCTGACGTCCCTTCTGCCGTGCAACATTGAGTGGTATTTACGGCGGACCAGTGGGTACTTGGTCGTCGAGACGGTCCCTCTCCGTGGAACAGGGTAAATCTCAGGCCGACCAGGCGGGTACTGCTCAGCTACGGTCCCTCTGCCGTGTGACAGGTATCCAGGCGGACCAGCGGGTACTGTCGGCGCTGATCGCCACCTATCTGCCGGAGCTGGCCGCTCTGCTGGAGCACCACGATATCGAGCTGTCGCTCATCACACTCAACTGGTTCCTCACCGTGTTCGCCTCTGTGCTGCACGTGCGCATCCTGCTGCGCGTCTGGGACCTGTTCTTCTACCACGGCTCGCTGGTCGTCTTCCAGGTGGCGCTCGGCATGCTGAAAATGAAAGGTGAGTAGCAGCAGGAGCGACGGAGGGTCCGGGGATCACTTCACCGAGTGAGCTGCCGAAGTGTCCCCGCGTTCACTATTTAGAGTAAAAGTCAGGCGTTGTAAAATATATGATTAA
>VOPJ01010834.1:0-10068 GCA_014673585.1 Semibalanus balanoides
TACACAAATTAGGAAAATGAGAAAATTAAATTAATTAAGTGTATGGCAGAGGCTCTCCTTGACGGTGATTGCTGGCCCCAGAGCCACTTCATACAACATTAACCCTCGCCTTACCGTTTCCACCTTCGCCGTACGGGGAGGGGGGGGGGGCTGACAGGATCCCCTGTTAATTTCCAAACTAAGCATCATAGAGCAACGCGGTAAGAACCAGCATGTTACCTGTCATGTAAGAAATCTAACGGTATGCATTTTTTAGGTTTCAGGTCATGTGTGGAACTTCCAGGTCAGTGTACTTCCAGGTCAAGTGAATGACCTCGAGTGGATCACGTCAAGGATAGCGGGTTTTCTCCGTCAGAAAATATCAAAATTAGAAAATGATAAATGTAAGCAAAAAGCATGGCCCTAGACCAGTTTTGTCTCAGAAATACATAAAATGCATTTATTTTTTGGTATCTGGTCAAAATAAGTTCAAAAAGGGATTATTTATTTATTTTCCATGATCGCCGACGGAACAAGCCATTTACAAGCGAAGTCACTCAGATAAAACCATGAAAAATGAGTCAATCAGAAAAAATGACGTCATGAGTTTCTTACACTTAGGGAGTCATCACTCGGTCACAAATAGCTATTGCAAGTCATTGTTTTCAAATTTGGTTTGAGTATTTTCCTCATTTATTTCTCCAACTTATCTTTCAGTTTTTCAAAATCTTATAATTTTTTATTTTTTGGTGGTTTTCCCCCTATTTTTTAGTTTTTAGGGTTAAGAAACCAAAAATTTCGGAAATCCGAGATTGACTTTCCCAATACAAATGTCATTTTCGATCTTTGTCGCTTTCTGTTAGCAATTTGCTGCAAAACTCAACTTTCTACGATTTTTACAATATTTACCGTCTTTTCACCAAATATAATCGTCACTAAAACGTCATTATCTCCCAATTGACTGAACCAATTTCAGTGAAATTTTGCCAGAATAAGTATAATTGTTGTCAACTCAGCTACTAAAATTTAATCAAGATGCGCCGCATGAGTAAAAAAATATTTCAGAAAAATATCAGGGAGGCCTGTCAGCCGTGTAAGGCGAGGGCTAATTTTCAAGCTGGCTACATGTTAAGCTAGCTAGCTTACCGAGTTCCAAAAAAGGCGACGCGAACGATACGATGCGGACATCGGCCCCCTAAAACACCTAAAATACCTAACCTAACCATATACGTATTATGACATGAAAATCCACATTAAAAATGTTGCAAAAGGCTTTAATACACGCAGACAAAACGGATATACATTTTTTCGTCATTTCAGCCGACCCCCTCAAGAATAATCGGTGACGCTCCTGCGAGTTTGTATGAGATAAACGTCATCATTAACTTAATTACGTGTGTATATGCTACAGAAACGGTGTTTTGTGTGTTTTAAAGGTATTTTTTTCCCGATATTTTTCAATTAAAAAAAAAATCGCTGAAAGAGATGTTTTTTCTTTTAAAAAAATCCAGAAAAAAGTGTTTTTCACCATTTTTATCGAATGCAAAATAAGTTGACAAGCTCGAATCCGCGGAGAAAAAAGTACCTTTTTGCCACAAAACGTTGGCCCTCCCCAAACCGAGTGGCTGGATCCGTCCCTGAATGTGACGTCGGTCATAGGGCGGCGCGGTTACCTCGGGCTGTCTTGGAGTCCTTTTGGGTCGCATGGTTTCTGTGTTGCCTTGTTAGATCCTTCTCGATCTTTAGTCTTTGTGAACCAGTTATTTCACTGTTGCAGAAATGTTCGCCTATTTTTCGCTCAATGCGTATAATACCAATGCCGTTATGCGATATAAGACGCCTTAAACGGCGAAGGACGATCGATTCCAAAATAATCCGCGACAATTTATTCACCCACCCAACGGAAGGTTCGTTTTGTGCAAAGCATGTTTTTAATTGTTTTCGTTATTGTGTGTTTTGCGTTCTGCAAATAGATCCGAACTAAATCGATACTTTGACTAAATTAGTTTTTGCAGCGTTATTTTTAATTTGCAATTATAAGCTTCATATTTGGAGTCAAAATTCATTTTGGGTGGATTAAGATGGATTTGATTTGCCGCTTTACAGCTGCATTCATTTGTATTCATTAGCACCCTTTGGTTTTTGAAAGCTACGGCGGGTGTAAATGAAGGAAATATTAAAAAATCGGGCAATACATATTGCAGGCAGATTTGACAGCAAAATACTGCATTAAAACCTAAATTGTAAAATGCATTTTAGAGACGGACATTATCTACAGATTGGGTGTATTGTTTCATGCTTCACGTCCCATAAGGTGCTGGCACTGATTTTAAATTGTGAAGACGTCATAAAACTATGAATTTGCGCTTGCATAGCCAGTAATTTGCACGTTACACGCGCCGCTTGATGACACAATAGTGCATACGCCGAGCGGATCGTTTCTTCTACGCATCTGTGTTTGACCCGTTGTCTTTGCGACTTTTGGTTGCCGAGATATAGTCCGGTATTGCAACGATGTTTGTAGATAATTTTCGTGGACAGAACAGGGGTGCACAGTGCGACGTTGCAGTGTGGACCCAGAGTTTGACCCTGTCAGTGATTGTTCAGTGGTGTGGTCTCAACAACATACAAAATTTTACTTTATAGTCCAGCTGTTTCTCGCTACAAAGCAGGATAACTTTCTGACACCCCTGACGCGGCACGTGTCACGCGCCATACTGACCCATCACGTGAAAATAACATGTCATTAATCATAATGTCATTTCATGGGGCTGTCCGATGACGAAGACCGCTTGTCAATCGGATGCGGGATTCAAAAGATATAAGCTTCTGACTAGCGTCGCGGTCTGGCCCGGCCCGGCCGGGTCGGCCGCTTATATGTGATAAATATCTGGTATTCAATCAGTAAGACGCCTTAAATGGCGAAGGACGAGCGAGTCCGAATAAATCCGCGTCAATTTATCTAGGATGAGTATTCCACTGCTACGCAATTCTCACTGGTTCTATGACATCGCACATATTTCGTCTGTTTTTGGCTTCAATATGTATAAAATAAAATATTCGATTAAAGAGATTTATTATATTTCTAGTAGAGTTTGATTTTCCATTGGGTCTGCAGTACAGGAATATTTTTATATTTGCACTCCTCTTAGATGCAAAGATAAGAATGTTTAATGCTCGTTCAGCGATAAAGTTAAATAATGTGTTATATTTGCATCCCTCTGAGATGTACATAAGGTCACGCAAGTTTCGTCGAAAAATCAAGTGCTGATCTGAACTAGACTGAATCAAACTCTACCTAGAAAAACATATAATTATTTATGTTTCCCTCGTGGAAGATAGGAAATATTTTCCGCGCGTGTTCCTGACAAAACCTCGCTCCTTCGTCGCTTGGTTTTTCAGTCACACGCTAGGAAAAGATATCCTTATCTTCCACTCGGAGCCATGAAGAATACTATATATCTTGAACGAATTTTAACCCTATTTCCTGCGGGGGCAGATTCTGCCCCCGGTAGTTTTTCGCCCGCCGCTTCTGAACCGTTACGCCTATCGTCTTGAAACTTTCGGAATTTTCCTAAATATGAATGACGCGTGTTCTCTCCAAATTTTGATGAAAAAAAAATCGGCCCAGCAGAGGCGGCTCCAGGGTCATGTTTTTGGGAGGTCGTTACGAATGTGGTTGTGCGGCGCATACATTCCTTCGTAAGTTGAGTGGGATAAAAAGCTCAGGGATCTTCCAGAAACTAAGTCATTGCTTTACACATCATGCAATAAATGGATTTATACATTATTTTTTGGTAGAGGCGCACTCAGGTACATAAATGGGAAGGCGATATCCTCCGACAATTTAGGCCCAACTTCAAATTAAAGCAAGATAATTAAAAAGGCGTTCCGCACATGTGCCCCCCACGTTGTTTACTGAATCCGCCTTTGCACCATTTGTACATTTAACAAATTACAGCAAAAAATCCCACATGTGACGTTTCCCACGTCCCAAAACACTCAGAAAAGCATATATTTTGTATTAAAAAATCCCCCATTTTTATCCCTGGAGTACGCTATTATTTTTGTGTACTTTTTTCCCTTTCACACATTGAAAATTGGAAGCTCAATAAGTTTTTTTCATTGAAAAAATCGGTCGAATCACATGGCTTACAATGACCTTTAAAAAAACACCCTAAATTTTTCGTTTTTTTGCCCCCTGCCCCCCCCCATTCTTAACAAAAAAGCAATTTCGGGACACAAAAAGAAAAATTTGCGGGTCACAACGAACGAATGTGTTTCCCATCAAAATCTGCTGAAGCGGTTCTCGAGATTCTGGGGGCAGAATCTGCCCTCCCCCCCACGCAGGTTAACGTAATTCTGGCCGCCCGCAGGGAATAGGATTTAACTTGCACGCACTACTCACTGGTGTTATGACGTCTCACCGTCTCTTCTTCAACGAGTGACTGCCACCGCCCCACACTGGTCCATTCCGACTAGTGATGTCATTTCCCAAAATTGCCTGACCAAAACCAATCCAATGCCGAGCCGGAGACATTTTGGTTGGTCAAATATTGACCAATTTTGTTTGAGGCCAAAAATGTTTCAAGATTTGACCGATTTTCAAATAGTACACTTATTTATAGACACTGGCAAAATAGCTTTGTTAACACCATTATGCATAAAACGCGCATGTACAGTTTCCAAAAAGACATTATAATTGTAAAAAAGGAACAAAATACATTTGGTAAGCAAAATAGTAGATGCCGCAAGCAAGACCAAAGACAACTACATTTACTAAATAAATTTCGAGCAAATTGTGTATCAATTTGCTGGATGAAAATAAGAATGCGTAAAAAATGTGACAAAAAAGTGATTGTTTAAGATAAAGCTGACTAAAAAGTAAAAAGTGTCCACAAATTGTTAAGCCTGACCGACCGGTTACCAAATCGGACACTCAATTTTTTCGGTAATCAAAATTTTGATAACCAATTGACACCACTAATCCCGACCCGTCCCAGGTCACGTGACCTCTGCCCCGGGGTCCATCCGACCCGTCCTAGGTCACGTGACCTCTGCCCCGTGGTCCATCCCGACCCGTCCCAGGTCACGTGACCTCTGCCCGGGGCAGGCTAGCTAGAGCAGTTGGCGCCCGGCCCGGTCCAGAACGCGTGACAGAAACAGGCCATGAGATGGATCCGGAGATGTTAGGTCAGTGGAATAGTTTTATGCTGCTTTTTATGGTTAAGGCTTAAAGGGAATAGTTCACCTTGAAAAAAACGAGAAAAAGTTCAGAAATGATGAAGAGAAGCAAGGAAATTAAGTATTCATATTACAGTTAATCAAAGGAAAAACCTATATTTACGCGGAAAAAGCAAATTAAAATGTCAATTATTTGGTGATAATTCATATTGTTTTTCTCACATAGTAATGCTATATATAATCAGCTGGCTGAGAAATGCACGCCAATACGTCATTGATCTTAGTAAGGGATCGTGTGTATACATGTGGTACTTGCCCGAAGTAGCTGTTGAAGATGCCGGAAGTCAATAACAACGCTATTTGAAAACGATCACAGTACTTTGCTTTAAGTAGGTATTCGTCACTATTAGATTTAACTATGAAAGTTGATAGTGTCCGCCATTCGTCGCTCACTGTCCGTGCTCGTTGGGCGGCCTGTCTGGGTTATGTTCAAAGGTCATGCCGGCTCGGCTGCTACGCCTGCGGCAGCGTGTCCAATCCAAAATCAGTCCGGCCCACCCCGCGTTACGTGGTGCACGCGAAATAGGTGAGGTGTCGCGTGGTGGGGAGGGGACAGAATCAACCATTTGTACGCGAGGCCTGGGACGGTTTCAGGCCATCGCTGAACGCTACGCAGAGCTACGAGAACGTTGATTGAGAAAAATGTTGTGTTATAGAGATTTAAACATCAAAATCACTATGCATAGGCATTTAAACCTGAACCAAAGTTCATTTATGCAATAAAAGAAGAATGAGGGTACTTGAAACAGTATGGTGTCCAGCACTCTACACTTTCCCCAAGTCTTACGTCATCTGTGCGTCATAATCATACGTCGACTCAGGCCAAAATTCAGCAATCAGCGATTGGAGTTACCGGTATACCCAGGAGAGTGGGTCCACCATTCTTAGGAGCTGAATTATTTAAAAATGTAATATGGGAAGGTTTGCTTTAGGAAAATGTGAACATCAAATCCACAACTTGGCTATCTCAACTCAAAACCTAATGTTAAAGGTGAACTATTCCCTTTAAGCGCTTGCGTGCATTGATGAATGAAACTGATGATGCATTTTCGCAGTGCAGGGATCATGGGAAGTAGTGGACACTGATTCCTGAGGAGACGCATGACAAGCCTTTTTCGCAGCTAACAGCAGACTCACACAAATGCATGGCTTATCCACCTCCACACAGAAACATCTAGTGCTGCTGGCCGACTCCTGTCAGGCTCTCGTCAATACCCAGCAAGACCGTCTCTGTATTTCTAACCGTGAAATTCAGAGATTGAAGGCTTTGAATGACCAGCCTCGGCTGCGGCTGGAACTTTCGGCGGTGGCTCCAACTGCGCCCACTGACAGGGCGGCCAACAGCGTGATCGGTACTGCACAAACGGAGTCGTTAATCGGGCCTGCACGTCCCAGACTTCACGTCCCAGACTTCCGCACGTCCCAGACTTCCGCTCAATGGCCGTCGCCGCTCACCGAAACGACTGGGCCGTGTCGGCAAGGCCAAATACCCCATTATCTGCGCTAATGAAACGGAACTACGCCAAATGGCATTGTGCGTACGAAAGTGTAAAAATATTGTCGTTGATGGTAACATAAATTATTGTACTGCTGCCGGTAGTATGATTGAAAGTCATAAACATAGAGCCACGTGGTGCAATCATGAATGCACACGACGTTTAAGGATGTATTTAGAGCTAATAAAGCATGATGGATTACCATTGACACGGGGCAAATTACATTCCGTTTGAAAATGCAATAAAGTATCACTTCTGAAGGTCGCTGCGCACAAAACTTATTGTAGTCAGCAAGCACAGGGCTCTGTTAAAGGGATAGTGCCACCTTGCAGGCCAATATCGAGTTTTTTGTGTGTATCGGTAGATTAACCGTGGCCGATTTAACCTGCAAAGTCTGGTTCCCGAAACCCCCCACTTACTCATTAGATCAAAAACTAGATTAGCACCTTCAATGATCGGCCAGCATTCGTAAAATTAGAGTCGCCTCCTCACTATTTTGAATCACATCTTTGCGGACTATTCATTTTTTAATATTGCAAACTCAACATCACCATTCCGTCAGTGAACTTTAAAATTAAAATGTGTATGCAGTTAATTATATTGTCAACAGTCTTAGCCTTTGTCATTATCAAAACAGCAAGAATGGCAATGGCTCGACTTGGGGCGTAAAAGTTAAGTGACGTTATATCTTATAACACAGATAGACTTTACAAGGTGAAGTCTTGGCGAATTCGTACGCTTCGACTTTTGGCGCGTTACTTGGACACGTAACAGATGTGCCAAAATATGATGAGAGCAGCCATCTTGAATTTAGTGCTGATCACAGCTGGGACCAACGTTTTGGAGTCAGAAATACATATTAAATGCCTTGCCGATACATTGCTTTAGGGCAAGTTTGAGCAAGAATGCAAAGTTATTACCAATGATTGTTGATTCCTGCAGCATTCATATAAGTTGCTTTTTAGAAATACTCCGGAAGTGGCGTATCGGAAGTATCCCTTTAAAGGGGGCACTATCGCCGACGATTGCTAAATTTATGCTAGCTTGACAAGGTGTACCGACCAGCTGCAGCTGTGACCACTGCAGCCAGGGAAAGGTCAAGTCCTGCAGAAACACCAGGCAGGCTAAGCATTCGGCAGCCGATGATGTGGTCACGTTACTCTCCTTGCTAACAAGACTTCATCTGTCGTATTTTAAATCGTGACTGATGTCTTATTTTCTCGTTTGATAGTGAAACACACAATAACAAAGCAAAGTGCTACCATGCAGAGTGTGGACCAGTAAATGACCGATTTGTTAAATGAGCAGTGCATACCTGGCGTCGGTCGTCGTTGGATTACTTGTGTTGGAGCGATACAAATGCAAAGCAGCACTAATGGGGTTACAGCTAGAGGCCAGAGCAATATATAAATATTGGTTGCTTAGGCCCATGTGAAATTGCCAAACTTTCTCTGGAGGTGAAACAGCAAATAAATCTTTGTCAAAAAGGCGTCGATGCTATCTCAGGACGGCCTCTTCAGGATTCGAGAAGACCCTAACATCACCCGGTTCCCGATCCCGTGTCCAGATAGCAAGCGTCCACTCGATACAGCAAAGTAGTGTGTGATCACGGACGGCAAATGACTTGATGCTAATCTTGCTTGTATTGTGTATTGTGTATAATCAAAATATCACCAACAGGCAACGCCCAGTGACAGGTGAAGTCGAAAGTTAAAACAGCATACATACACTACATCATACACATAATCAATAATAATGATGATATACATTCAAAATGCAGAGTAAAGGTATACACTAAAAATAAAAAATATATCCTATGGCGCCGCGTTGACGTACATTTTCACGCAGTTTTTAAAAGAACATATACTCATACTAAACATATTTACCGCCGGAACTTTACATAAAAAGCAGTTCATCTCCTCGGGAAGGCGGTTAAAAACACCTGTCTTTACAGTGTTTACACGAGCGTACGGTGCATTTTAGTGTCTACTTTTTGCATTTTGTGCACATTGATCCTCCAAACATTAAGTCATGCCTCCGTGTGGCGTGTAGATCAGCAACAATCTAAGTTTATTATTAAAATGAGCATTGATATAACAATTAGCAATCGTATATGATAACTGATCACGTTTAAAACCTCACGTCTGAATTGAAGTGTAAGGCATGGTGCTTCATATTTTCTGCAGAAATGTTCATGATCAAAGGAGTTAATTTTTTTTTCGAGATGCGTTTAATGTTGGCAGTC
Organism: Semibalanus balanoides; assembly: GCA_014673585.1. NCBI lineage: Eukaryota > Metazoa > Arthropoda > Thecostraca > Balanomorpha > Balanidae > Semibalanus > Semibalanus balanoides. The sequence continues at coordinate 8,965 of VOPJ01010834.1, forward strand.
CTGCCTCCCCTTCTCCTGCGTCCAATGTCATTACGCAGGCTGGCGACACAAACACACACAGACACACATACACACAGACGGGCGACACCGGTGCTGCAGCACAGCGCGGTAAATTGGACACGAGCGTCGCCTTGTATTGGCTCGGCCGCGCGCCGGAATGAGTTTTCCATCCGAGGACTGGTGATTGGGCCGGCTCTGGGTGGCCCGGCAGCCGTCTGTAGCCGTCTGTAGTGCCGGGTAATAGCTAACTGCGGTGTATATCGATCACAACGACCCACTTCTTCGACGGCCGAAGACAAACTAAGCTGGACACCTGCAACCAAACAATGGGAAGTCTGAAATGGCCTGAAGCAGCTCCCTGAATTCGCGCCGCGCTCGGAGTGTGAAACATTGCTCTAGGATATTTCGAGCGCGAAAAAACGGTGGTTTGTAGCCCTGTCGAATTCGCCTTGCCTATTTTGTCATCAATTGTGAGCATGCCTCATGTTGACAATTTGACCTCCATTCCCATAATGTGGACATATGTCGAGTAACTTTAAAAAATAAGGGTAAAATGGGACAAGACGCCATATAATATAGTTCTTGCTGAAAATCACGGATGGAGGCGCAGCGGAGAGTGATAACATTTGTATGTAGTTTGGAGACTTACTTTTTATTCTGATTTGCCTAGTTCTACCTTCTTCATTGAACAAGTTTGTAGATGAACGACTTCCAAAAGGCCTGCAAAAAGGGGCGCCATGCAACCCGGGGCAGGACGCTCCGGACCACGAGGCGAAATGCCCCATCCCCTCGAACTAGGCTCCAGTGGAGAGAAGAAGAAAACAAACAAATACCGCTCGATAGGCCATCGGAATTCATGTCAAAACTATGTTGTCATTTATTTTGGCCGAGGTCGATACTTAGGCCAACAGAGGTCATCAAAGGGCAACCATGGTAACTCCTGGAATCTGCCACAGATTTCACAGAAATATTTCGGAAAGTATGATAGCTGGGAACAAACGGAGGAAGGCAATACAAAGCACTTCAACTTGTCAACATCTACTATACTATTTGTCTAAGGTGCGTGTGTCTGTCTGTCTGTCTGTCTGTCTGTGGCCGATTGGC